>AVPN01002990.1:0-11194 GCA_000695325.1 Pleurobrachia bachei | reverse complement strand
CTTACTTGTCTAAGCTGGGTTGGGAGAGAGATGTCAGATAGAGATAAGAATGCGAGAGAGTCAACTCACCTATGAATGTCTGGGCTATAACGACAGACAGACAGACAGACAGACAGACAGACAGACAGACAGACAGACATGTTTGAACATTTTTGAAATCGAGGGCGATGAAAGTGACGACAGACAGACAGACAGACAGACAGACAGACAGACAGACAGACAGACATGTTTGAACATTTTTGAAATCGAGGGCGATGAAAGTGACAGACAGACAGACAGACAGACAGACAGACAGACAGACAGACAGACTCACCTATGAATGTCTGGGCTATGACAGACAGACAACTATCGATGTTATTATTCTTCCTAACATCAAACACGACATCAGGACTCTTGATGATACTGATCCAAAACCGTAACGGGAGGGCATTGTTCTTCCACGTATGTACAGTTTCCGGGTCGAGTATTTGATGTTTAGCCGCCTCCGAGTCCAGGAAGTCCATGATGAATTTAACACAGGGCGGCAAGGATGTGATCCCCTCGTTGGGTGTAAAAATCACATTGAATAGATCATCCACAAACTTTTGGAGGGGGATTTTGGTGGCAGAGAGTCGTGTCAGGAAGACCTCTGGTACGGTCATCCCCTTCCCTCCCTCAGCCTCATTGTCTACGTCCCGTTCCAGATGCCAAACGCGACCATTCTCAATCTCCCGGAGTAGTGAGTTACAACTGCGGGGGTTATTAGGAGTAGAATTAGTTATTACTAGGAGTAGTGGAGCGGCTCGATTAGCTCAATAATGGGATCTGCATCCCCGGTACGGGGTTATTTTAACATGTTTAATGTTATCCCTGCATTATGGACTCCTCAAAAATTTAAAAAAGTGAGTGAGGGACATAGATCAGGGAGGGAAGTGAGCCCATCCTCAATTTGATGTTATGTTTTACGTAGTACTCCTTGCCCACCCACGTCGATATTAATTGGGGAAGTTCAAATTAAATGGGATAACACCTTCCCACCAAAACAGTCCATATATCACTACATCAGAATAATAGTAATCAAGGAAAGTTTTCACTTTTCAGCATACTACGCAAGGGATATGGGAAGTTCTTAGTCTCACACGGATCAGAAGTTGCGGGGAAGTTACGTGGGATAAAAATCTGGAAGGGGGGAGGGGGATCTGAATGTGTTACCTTGGAGCTCCCCCACTCTGCGACATGAAGGGAGGGGGTGACTGCCGGGGAATACACTCAAATACTGCCTGATTTTCTACATTCAATGTTCCCAGTGTCTCCAACTGTTTCCAACCGTCCTGGAAGAAAGGGGAGATGTTAGTGATGCGATTCAAAGTATATCGCCTCCCGGCCTAAACAAGTATAACATGGGAATTCCCTATTATATGAAGATTGAAGGTGAATCTGGAGCCGGGTAAGCTTTTATCTTTGAGAATAACCTGAGTTTTTTTTTTCTGGAAGAAGGTATAAAAGCTTTGCCTGTAAATGAGTTTAAACTTTTAAAACATATAACTCCGTCATAAAGACCTTGGTAATGAACTGTCTGAGTGATAATGAGGTGGTCGAGATTAAATGAAACCCTCTTTCCTTCTGAATCTATCTTCCTCTCACTCTTACTATCTTCATCTCGCTCTCTCTAGATGTGGAGGTAGTTTCGTGGTTGAATAGTGATAGGGAAGGAAAGTGAGAGAGGGATGGAGACGGGAAGGGAGAGGAAGATAGTGTGATGTGAGAGAGAGGGAGGGAGAGATAGAGAGGGAGAGAGAGAGATGAATTGACAGAAGGAAGAGTCTCGTCACTATTCAACCATGAAACTATCGCCACCAATGCTTACCAACCTCCTTACTATCTCCGAAATCAAAGAAATTATACCCTGTCGGGCCAATATGCTAGTTGACAGGTTATAATATATTACTAGCAAGTCTAGTGATAATGTTATTCCAGGAACCTACCGAATCAGGAAATACTGGTCCCCGATTGGCTAATAACCAGTCACGTGACCTAAATGACGAGTTCTGATTGGTTGTTTACTTGTGTCGGTCTGTTATGTACCTGGGTATTATGGAGCATATCAACTAGTCTGAGAGATGACGGAGTTCCATTCTTCCATTCCACGTCAACATCATTGTGAGTGGGTTTTAGGGAATCTGGGACAGTTCTGTACATGGCATCAATAATCTTGGCCTTTGCTTGAGATACCGTGTCACAGGATAGTAGGGACACCTGCAGGAAAGGTGGGGGGGCTCATTTTAAACCTACTGGGAGAGGAGGAACTGAACTGATCAATTACGCAATCTTTATGTAATCACTACGCCACCAATTTGCAATGATTATGCAACCACTATGAAATATATACCTGGCACGATGAGAGGGGTTTGTAAGGGGTATCCTTCAGATACGGGTCCTCCTCAAGGTACACCATGATGTTTAGTTTAGTAAAGTCAGTGATCCTGCTAAGCATGTTCTTCTCATGCAGTGCGTACCGGGCATTACCCGTTATGTAGTCAACTGGCCCTTTCTCAATCTGAGGGAGAGATCAGGGGTGTGTAACGAGTCGGGGACATCTTATTGCTAATTTGAGTAGCGGTAGGGTATAAAGTATTCAATAACGGGTTGGGTTCCTGTATCTAATTGTTAGGCATGCTGGATCCCTCTTGTAGTTTTATAAGTAGAGGTTGGGTTTAGTTGATTGATTGAGATTTGCTGAGTTGGAAAAAGGATTTTTGGATGTTTACCTGTTGTTTGATAGCTCGGTATAAAACATAGAGAGGTTGACCAGCTGATTCCATAAGGAAGGGGTGGAGGTTAAAAGTAAGCCAGTTACTCAGGAATTTCTCGGTAATGTGTTCAGACCGCCGGAGAAGTAGCTTTATCCTTCTGTCACTATTCACCGTACTGTAGGGAGGGAGGGAACTAATTAGGGAAACTAATTAAAGAATTATAATTAGTTGTTTCACCTTCGCCCAACCATCTCAACGGTTATAAAGAGATTAAACTACGGATTAGAACTTAACGACCAGTTAGTAGGTTAAGATATGTTTCAGTTGTGCAGCATCTTTAGCTACAGCAGTAACGGTTGGATAAAGTAGGTTCGATACTAACTTGGATAGTTAGGTGGGTAAATTATGATCATTAAAAATAATTTTCTGCCCCTCCCTTCCATAGAAAGAGAGGCATAAATAACTGCAGTCTCTTAATGCCCACCTTGTGCGAAGAAACAGTGTTTGGGACAATCACGCCTAGGACACATATGAAGCCGTTACGGTGACAGATGGAGACAAATGGTGATGGTGACATACCCTCAATGGTCAAATGGGTCACCATTTGTCACCCCCGCCGTTACTTACTCTGTGATAAGTTTTGATAGCAGTTGTTTTAGAATGTTGGTGGTATACGCCATATCATCCATCAGAGATACCATCATAAGAGCAGCAATGTTGCTTTTATCTCGCTTTGTAACCTGGAATGTAATGAACATTTAGTGGAGTGTGTCAGTGTATTTAAGGAGTTAGTATCGGTATTATACAGGGTATACAGTGATTATACTATACACACATCCATACATACACTCAACAAGTATTTTAGACCAATGGAATTCTCTGAAAGGCTCAGGTTGAGCTGCTCAGCTGCCTAAAAGCTCAGCCGCCTAAAAGCTCATTGATTCCTACCTGTCGTTGCCTGTCAAGGGTTTCCACTAGGGTCAACAGGAAATTGTCCTGTCGCATCAGTCGGTCAAATATACCCAGAGCAGATTCCATCGTAGCCATCTCGGCAGGGTCACTCAGAACTGGGTAGTCTTCTTGGGCTGATGGGGGAGGGGTGAGTGTAGTAGTAGTTTTGGGCTGAATGAGGGGGTGTGAGGGTTGATAGACCAGGATAGACGTCTAAAGTCTACTTGATTTTGGGGTTACATGTACATTGTACAGTGAGACAAATGGGATCATTCTGTTGAACTTCATACTGACAAGCTGTAGATCTATAGAATTTTGACAGAATGTCTATACTCCAGAAGAGAAAGAATTTTTTTTTTTTTTTTTTTTTTTTTTTTTTTTTTTTTTTTTTTTTTTTTTTTTTTTTTTTTTTTTTTTTTTTTTTTTTTTTTTTTTTTTTTTTTTTTTTTTTTTTTTTTTTTTTTTTTTTTTTTTTTTTTTTTTTTTTTTTTTTTTTTTTTTTTTTTTTTTTTTTTTTTTTTTTTTTTTTTTTTTTTTTTTTTTTTTTTTTTTTTTTTTTTTCTCGCAACCTCTCCGCGTCCTTGTTTGTCTTTGGACCACCGAATTCTAGTATAACTTGACAGCTACATAGATATTAAGATCCAGAAATAACTTTGAAATGTATGACACATGAGGGGAGCGAGAATATTCTAAGATGTTCTAACAGTCTGATTATTTACATATTCTTCCATTGCTTTCTGTGAAATGATCTTAAAAGAATCCTCCATTATATGTACACTACTAGTGTACTCACAGGGTTTCATACGAATTTTCATACGAATTTCTGTAAAAGGACTAATCTACCCTTTGAATGTACATGAAATGCGAAGGTGTAATGGGAGACGAAAGAGCGCCCCCATTAAAAGAGAGGTAGTTTCATAGAAAGTAGTTCCATAGAAAAAAGTGACGGAAATAGTATGTGATTTTAGAAAATCAGACAAGAAAATAGAAAACATATTTATGTTTTAGTCTCGACCAACTAGCAACTCCAAATGGTAAATGTGAGTTGCCTTTCCTGGATCCATACCTGTGTTACCTTGAAAGAGACCCCCACTCTATCCCCTCCCTTTTAAAAATACATCCCACTCCTTTTTGAAATACACGTACCTGGGAAGAGAACCTTCAGGGCGTACTCATCAAATGAGTGATAGGGGATGGTAGCAGGAGAGAAATCACTATTTAGATCAGCCAGATCAGTCTGCAGCTCCGTGAACACTTGTTTACATTCTTCAGCGAGACGCATCTCAATCCTCTCCATCTCCTGATATGAAAGGGATATCAGAGATTAGTTTCTACTTGTACTGGATGGGATTATATTACCAGTACTGGTACTAGTGTGAGGCGGATATTTTGGTACTATATCAAGCATTTTAATATCCTGTATATAGTTGTGGCTGGGGTAGGTTCTCTTTTTTGCTGATTTTAAAATGTCAAGCATAAGTGAACCCAGCTCTTGATCTCTTCAGACGAGACAAGCATAGTTCTTATCTCTATCTGACATCTCTCTCCCAACCCAGCTTAGACAAGTAAGCTGTTACGAGGGGTTGGGTGATAATGCAAATGCACCTCAACCTTCTGAAATCTCTCTATTTCTCTCCCTCTCTATGTCTCTCCCCTAACTATTTCCAACATATAAATCTCCAACCTGCAGCATGTAGTGCTTAAACTGTTTCTTCTGCTGCAGTCTCCGTTTATGCAGGAGACACACCGCCATCAGCAGCAATATAACCACCAAACCTGCTGCCGCACAAGCTGCAACAATTCCAATAATGTTCTTCTCCAGGGGCACCTCTTGAACGAATGTCGCGGTTATGGGCGCAGAGACGAAACTACCCAGTCGAACCTAAAGGAAGGGGTGTATGGTTAAACAAAACTACCGAGACGAACCTAATAGAAAGGGGAAGTTGGTTAAATATGGCTACCCAGACAAACCGTATGGGGTTATGACGTGGTTTAGGGGGAAGAAGGAAGATAATTGTTAGCTAGTAAAAGAGTTGTTATGAGTCTGAATGAGAGAGGGGGGCTAAGAATTGGAGTCTTATTTGATAGGAACAGACGAAAGAAAGATAGAACTCACTACCAGTATAATCTAAACCTCCTATATAATAATGCGTTTAAACTGGACCTTTGACCCTTCTCTGCAGAAAATAATTCTAAAATATACGTACGGTAATGTTGATCGTTTTTTCGATAAACTCTACATTCTCGTTTGATCCCTCGTCCGCCTGCCGCCTTCTTCTTCTCCTTCTTAGTAATCCATCAGTACCCTACAGAAATGGGTATTACAATTGATAACTCTCCCTGATGAAAGGTTTCAAAGTCTTCTAGATAAATGTTCTATTAAACCATCGATTTTCTTCTCAACTACAGATGAAACTAAAACTCACAATTACCTGTACGTTGTTGCTGGATAAGAGGTCAGGTACAATACAGGTTATGATCTTATCAGATACCTCCAACTTGTCACATTTTGTACCATTCAGATCAACTGAGATACCCTTCACTCGATCAAAGAACCGACCCTGTAAATGAGATAATTAATTGAGATAATGGATAACTAATGGGGGTAGGGGTAATGGTATAATGGGTAAGCCATTAGGCTAACACCGGTAATACACCTCTTTACCTTGCTATCTTTCACCGTTATTATAAATGCCGGTGCTAACAAATATGACTCTGTCATGACCAGTGACCATCACTCACCTTAATGACAAGAGAATCACCCGCTGACACCCTAGTATCCATATCGTCCACATTTATAACCGGGTTAGGATACACCCTCAACTTGGCAAACTGAACTTGACTCTCACTGTAGTTCTCAAGACGCAGGGTCATGTTCATTAGTTGACCAAAATCGTCAATGTTAGTTCCATCTACACGGGGTGTTACACACACTATCGATTGTTCCGAGACTGGTGTCATGCACTGTAAAATGAGTGGGATGTCAGTCGATTATAAATCTCAAGGAGAGTGGGTTGTCAATTACGGGAAAAGGGTTAAGGGAGAGGACTCCGAAATGATAGGAATTTAGGAGGAATATTGGGAGAAACAAGGAACTATCCGGTACCTGTGTGATGGTAGAGGTAGTATCTCCATCAGTGAGGTACAGTTGGGCGGAAGTAATAAAGTTAAACCCGATGGAACCCTGGAGTGTCACAGCTATACCGCCCCTGTGGAGAGGAAACAACGTGAGGAGTGCTGACAGGTGTACTTTCATCGCGCTCACCAACGCGCGGCCTCCACACTTACTCTGCAATGCTATCGGTAGGGGTGACTTTGTTCACGGTGGGCACATCGATGTAGGTGAAGATACGGCCATTTTCTGTTTTATCTGCTGTATACAGGGCCTGGTCAATTTGAAGTTGTACCGGTCCAGTGATTTGGAGGCCGGTTTGGGTGCCTACAACTTCCTGAGTTCGGCATGTAATCGTCACACTGTAATTAGGGGTGTTTTAGTAGGTGCAGTACAGGAGGTGGGTGTAATTAGTGAGTGTATGGGTTGGGAGAGAGAAAGAAGGAGAGAGAGAGAGAGAGAAGGGATAGGGAGATAGAGATGCCCTTACCCAGTAGCTATGACAGGACATGGCCGACCTGCCAAGGTAACGTTCAATGTACTTCCCATATCAAGTTGTGTACCTGTAATGAAGTGTAACTGTAACACATTAAGTTACACAGTAATGGTTACTGTGTAAGAACGAATTCGATATCGAGTGACCTGTGTACAACTTGCGTCACCATTTGAGATAAAACCGAGACAAGAATTAAATCACGAGATGAAAAGAAGTCAAACACGAAAACTAACTTTCGGGTTTTAAACTCTTTCAGAATTGGAAGAGAACTAAAGGTCATACAATCAAAATAATAAATATGTTCTAATTTTCCGACTAAATAATTAATCAATTAATTGGTTAATTAACCATACCCGCAATAGTAACTAGCGTTCCACCGGTTTTCAAAACCACATTCGGTTCGACACTAGAGATCATAGCTTGCTGGAAGAGATAGTTCGAGGCCTGGTAGGACGCCTGAAAGAGAGTTAGATTGTGAGTTGTGGGCTTGTTACCAAACCATGGAGTATGCTCAGCAAACCAACCCGGGTCGTGAGCTTCCTTACGCAATACTGATCATCAATCAGATACAATCTACTACCAAATATCTCACCTTTCCATTGACACTGGTAAGCAAGATGGGTCCATCAAGGGGTCCAGCTACCGGCCGAGTCTTGCATACCACCCTGAGGGAGAGGGTTTGTTAGCTACTCAAATTAGTAATTTGGTATTGAGATGATTTATCACGTACTCCAGAACTAATAATCACGAACTTTCAGTTCATAGTACACTCACTGCATGCACTGGGCAGACAGAGTTTTTGTAATTCTCTCTACAGCCCAGATAGAATAACAAAACCTCTGTCAATCAAAATGACGCTAACAAACAGTTACCCGATCATCCAATTATCATTTGTACTCACTGGGTAGAAACAGTATATCCGGAGGGTTGGAGCTCACATGGAATCCCAGCTACAGTAACATTGTAAATATCTTTATACCGGATGGACAGATCACGGCCTTGTAGGGTCACGAGGGTGCCACCCTTCAACGGACCTCGAGTAGGGGATACCTAAACATTAGAACTTGTGGTGACAGAAATTGGGAGATTGTGAGGAAAAAGGTTGTTAGGTTCAAGGAAGGGGAGGTGTAAATTTTGGGAATTACTGTTGAAGGGGGATTTTGAGCATGAAGTGTGGTGGCGTGCATTTCTGCATTTCTGCTGCAAAGCGTAAATTGCTATCGGTGCACTCTTCAGAAAGCAGAAAGATGGAGAGAGATATAGAGAGATAGATAGATAGATAGATAGAGAGGGAGAGTGAGTGAAGCGTGATAATTGGAGCTGTGAAAGAGACTCTCTCTCCCCCACCGATTTGTCTCTCCCTCTCTCTCCGTTCAACTATGTTAAAACATCACGTCAACACTCAGTAAACTTTATTACCGCCCAGTAGTAAAGTCTACTATAGTACTACATCAGCAGTATCTTCCCGCTCTTATGAACCCAACTGGACAATCACTTCAACACATACTTGATACTATGGACTTAAAATCCACGGCTATGTAGTCATCCCACCACACAATTGGTCATACTGTAACGCGAACACAGCGTCAAGAGATTCTAGCCCTCTAATATTTGTGTTTATCCACATCCTTTGTGAGTATATGCGTGGTAGAGACTTCAAAAGTTGGCGGGAGCGAAAAAGGTGCCCTCTTTTTTTCGAGGTGCAGTAGTTTTCAGCACAAAAGCTTTCCGGGGGCCATCACTCATCACAATGGGGAACAAGGGTAGAGAGAGGGAGAGCTGAGAGGAATAGAGAAAAACAGGGAGAGAGAACAGATAAGTAAAGTGCAACTAAACTTGGCAAGGTGGGGGGTTACTCTTCCTATCCACGTGCTAAATAGAGGAGGAAGAAAGGGGAGGGACAATCACGGAAACTTGTTATACATGTAACCTGCCTAGTCCCGGCTACACATGCAACCTCCTAGGTTACACATGTCCTGGTTAGTGACACATGTCCTGGTTAGTGACACATGTCCTGGTTAGTGACACATGTCCTGCTGAAGGGTGCCGGATGACCTATTTTGGAAAGAAGACAACAAGAGTTAGCGGATAAGTGCCCAGATCACATTACTCAGATGTTCTCTCGCCACAAAAGTGCATACCACCCTGGGTGTGTTAGTTTCCCTATCCTTAATTATTCTGCCACTTAGAAAGAGTCAAATATGAACAACGTCCGTTCTAGCACCCTGTACATGGGGCGAGAGCTATAATAGGGAGAATAATAGCCACACACGGCGAGTGTGTTACTACTAATCTGATTTCCACACCCAGCTCCTCTTCACATGTGTAGTGTGAACAGGGGGCCACACATGTGTACTGTGGGGGTCGGGGGAGGGGACACATGTGTAGTTCTTTTCACTCACCCCGCCATTTTACCGGGGGGATACCCATGTCAATAGTAGAATACATAAGCTGTTATGGCGACACCATTCCAAATAAAGGTTGATCGTGGGCTCCGGACAGGCGAACTATTAGGACATCAAATTGTTTGTTTCGCTCTTAGCATTTCTTATTCTCTCTAATCCTCCCAAACCACAAAATACTATTAACTCTCTCCAGTAATTATCTAAGTCCAGTCAGCCAGATCTGCAGCAGTGAAGTGAGTCAGAACTTGTGCCCAATCTAATAATGATCCTATAGATCTGTCTTGGATTATCCCTGACATATCTCTATCTCTCCTTCTCTCTTTCGATCTCTCTTTTCTCTCTCTCTCCCCTCTCTTTTGCTTTCGATCTCTCTTTAATTTTCTCTCTCCTTCCTCAGTCTGCCTCTCTCTCCCTCACCCCCACGAGCTGTTGAGAATGGTCTAATTAGTCGATTAGCTCCCGACAAGCGACAGAGCCCAGTACACGCTTGCTCTCTCTCTCTCTCTCTCTCTCTTGCGCTCTCTCTCATAAAATACTCATCATACACCCAAATAGTAGGGGGTACATCTTGATCATAGCAACACAATCATATCCTTCCAAGGGGGGGGGCTCTAACAATACAGGCAGTGTAGGGCAGTATCCCCTCTGTTGACGCTTCGGATCCAGTGTAAAATGAGGTAAAATTTCTTGAATTCACCAATTATATTCGTAAACATGATGCGTGTATGATGTATCACTATTAGGAGTCAAGGAGGTGTAATCAGGATAGATTTAGTCAGGTGTGTCTCCAGTGTTGGAGAGAGATGTATGTTGCCGTGGTATGGGAAACCAAACAAGTTCACCCGTAGTATTCCCAAGACAAAAGTGCAATTGAGGGAGAGAAGAGAGAGAGAGAGAGATGGGAACTATTTTCAGCAAATTTGCTACATCACAACAAACAAGATTACTTTCAGATGACTTGATAATCATCTATCTAGTTCTGAATATTACCCACCCAGGAGGCCAGGTCCCAGTTACCTACTGGCACGCGGGCTGTGTAAGTTACACCCCTCCAAATCACTACCCTGATTTACTATAATTCAGTATACTGTACACTCCAGGGATCTAAACAAACAATTGGAATCTCCCCAACTTGAACTATGATAGGGGGGGGTGTGTTTTACCGAACCCTCCCGGTGTGGACCACAATAGAAGTAAGGGGGAAGATAATTGACATGGCCACCAATAATGGACTCCAAACTAAAAGGGGCCTTCTTGCTAATACGGAACATGATGCATGAGTGGTTTTAGAAAAAGAGTAGGAGCGTGTGAAAATTGTAAAGTATTCACTAACCTGAGAAATGATAGGACCCGGATTATAGCACTTATTTTCCCGGACCTGGTTTCGTATCTCGCAGTTTCCTTTCTTCATACACTTGTTAGTGCTTCTACACCATGTACACCCGAATTTCGGGTCCAGGCCCTTGCAGGAGCTGCAGTCTGGTATGGACTGGCATTT
>AVPN01002989.1:0-10297 GCA_000695325.1 Pleurobrachia bachei | reverse complement strand
GACTGTTTGGAGCCCTTCCGTAACGCATCAATCGGCGCTGCCCACGGAGCCAAACCACTGATCCACGGGAAACTTGTGGGTTGGTCCATGGATGGGTTCGGGGTTTACACCTACCAAGATGTGGGGGGAGCTGCCCCAGTTGTAGACGAGTGTGGGGGACACTTTGGACCAATTGATACGGGTGAGGTGGTATACCACTACCACAGTAGAACGTATGTGCCATACCACATGGCCTGTCAGGGACCTGCACTGGGGAACTGTGCGGCCACACAGCGGGGCACTAGTTATTGTCATCCCGGGTGTGGGGGATATGAGGTGTGCGTGCAACCTGGGACTAATGAACAGGATCTTAGGGAGTATCTAGGGCAGTGGGATCCGGAGTGGATAGATCAGTATACTGTTAATCCCTACCAGGAAGAGAAGGAGGACAATGTTAACACATACCAGGAAGATAAGGAGGACAATATTTTCGAAGAACTGATGAAAGGGATTAAGGAGATGTTCCCCTAGGAGCTTTGAAAAGTTTGAAACAAGCGAAGGAGTTTTTAAAGGTGAAAATAAGCCCAAAAGATAGTATCTTTCTAAAGTCTAGTCGTTAATTTGTAATTCTAATTTTATAAATGACAATTTGCTACGTTAGTTGTTCATGCACTTACCTACATTGGACCGCGGCAGCAGCAGGATGGAGGTCAAGTTGATATCACGTTCAGGTCTGGGTGGTACTTGATATCATAGCTAGTGCAATATTTCAGGGGTTACAAGTTGTGACTCGACGGAATATGATTTCGAGAAAACAAATAATAAATACAGTATGAAATTGAATAACTCATCATAAAACTTAAAACGAAATGTTTGTGTGAGACAGATTTGATCCAGGTATATTCGACCCCTTCTTTTATTTTATTTGACAATTAGCTGAAGAAGTAAGAACCATGTTAGTCCCTGGTTAACCATGAGCCGGAACCATGTTTCCCCAGCCAGGACCATGTTCCCCCTGGTTAACCATTTACCATGGGACCATGTATCCCCTGGTTAGCCATTAGCAGCAGAACCTGTTCGCCGTCCCTGGTTAACCGTTAGCCAGAACCATGTTGGCCTTGTCCAAGATCTTCTTCTTGTAGCGGAAGTATAACACAAAGAGTATAACGAGGGTTATAACACAGGCCGCAACCAGCACGATTAGACCCAGGTTGGAGGAATTAGGGGCATCTTCTACCCACACCTATAACAGAGTGGTAATCATCATTAGTGACGGGAAATAGTATATCACGACATAATGGCTGTGTCATGGCCAAATATCAGGAACCGACCGACACAAGTGCCTAAACAACCAATCAGAACTTGATATTTAGATCACGTGATTGGTTATCAGCCAATCAGGGACCAGTATTTCCTGATTTGGTCGGGTCCTGGCAAATATAAATATTTTCTGGTATTCAACTGTGAAATACCAGACAATATTTAGTACTAATATTTTGTCAGTCAAATACGAACTTACAGCGAATTTTGTTGAAAGATGACAGTATGAGCTTCTAGGGTCCACCACAGTCAATGTGAAGGTATAGTTGGCCTTGTGTTTAGAAAACAGGATAGTATTGACACCAGTTGAGTTCATTATCTCATACTGGAGATTCCTAGCCTTCCCTTCTAGAGTCACCGTTTCTGAACTGTGTGAAGTAGTGAAGGGTTATTGACTGGGTTGTGGAATTTGAGTGTGGTACGTGGTACTACTAATATCATGCACCAAAACCAAATATACCCCCCAATATTCTTGTGAAATGTGAATGGCCACCGTTTTGATGGAGACTTTTTATGGATAAACCGGTAACTAATATTGCTACAGTCCACACGGTGTATGATATAGCCTGTATAATCCCGGATATCCCGGTTAAATTAGTATATTCCCAAACCTTCAAGCCAGGATAGCAAGGAGTGATTTATTAAAAGGACTTACTCAAAGCATGTTTGGTAGGTATTTGTATCAGGATCCTGAACGGCCTGAATCAGATCCTCCCTAGGCGGGGTATCCCTCCTACAACCCATCTTGGCGTGAGTCATGGTATAGTTGTAGTCAAACCGAGAGTTGACCTCGTCCAGGATGTAGTCTGCTTCCAAAACACGCGTCGCTTCCTGCGAGATAGGAGTTAGTTGTACTTTCTTATTATTATCCATGGGTTTGGGATGGGGGCTCCTAATCTCTTGCTCCTCAGCCTCTCTAACAGTATAACATCACTCTTCCAGAAAACAGGGTTGACATTAAAATTGACACGTATGCCCCCCCCCCAGAAATATGACGTCCCCAGTAACCCCCTCCCGCCCCCCGGCACCCTACCTCTCCATCATAGATCCATACATCTGGTGTGAAGGGCTGATCGAAGGGCCAGATAATTGGACACCCTAACTCCTCAACATCGTAGGCAACTGATAGGTCTACCTCACCTGGAGCGTCCCTGATATGGAGGTACGGTTAGTACAGGGTGGTCCATAGTATAAGGAGCTCTCCGAGCGATTGAATGAGGACTGAGAACTGGGATTGAGTGAAGTTTGACAGCTCCCTTTGAGATTAGGTGGAATCTGCCATAATGAAGTATGAAGACAATAACGACCCAACTAAAGCGATATGAGTTTGGGTGACACATGTTGCTGGATAGATGACGCAACTACTGAGAAGAGATTTAACCTGTCAATTTGACTCCTATCTGCCCTGTCAATTTGGATTTGATTCCTCCTCTATCTGCCCTGCCAATGTTCCTCCCCTATCTGCCACATGGAACATCAGCTACAGCAGGGCACTACAGAAACAAATTGGCAGTGCTGCAATCGTGATGCTGAGCTTCCTTGCTTCTCTTCTTCTGACCTCAGGTATCTAGACCTAATAGAGCTAATAGGGTCCTGGGTCCAAGTAAGGCTCCTACTACTACTATAACAGTATCAAATAAAACACCGGCATCTGAATTCAGTGAGAGAGCCGGCCTCTGCTTGTATTTGCAGTCTGAGAGCCCTCTCGAGACCACCCGTAAAATGTTCGTAACATTACCCAATCACACTATCCCCCTTTCAGTGTCGGGAGGAATGGTTCCGGTAGTTGAAAACTTAGCCCGGGGGAAACACTGTCTAACGACCTCTAAAGCCCCTGGAAATCACCGCTCTTCTCTCGCCGTGGATGGAGGTATTGGGACGTGCTATAAATCAGGGGAGGGAGTAACTGATCCTCTTTGGAGAGTAAGTATTGTAGCCTGTAGGGGGGGACAAGTGGGCAAGTAATGCGGGAGTTACTACTTGGGGAGAGGACGGGTACCGTATGAGTCGAGGTTGAGAGGTTAACATTCATTGAGAGGTTAACATTCATTTAATTGTTGAGTCAATGAACACTTAAAGATGTTTGTACATTTCTAGGTGGATCTCGAAGAGCTCTACGAAGTTGATAGAATCGTTATCACGCCTGATCCCTCCATCAGTCTAGATGGTCTAGAGGTCCGGGTGGGTTACAGTAAAGAATTCCGGAACCCCCGTTCCAACCCCCTCTGCCACTCTGTCATCAACGCTACATCATCGGAGTACATTGTCAAGTGCACGGAGAAGATAACAAATGGACAGTACGTGACTCTCCAACTTCCCGGATATGATAAAACCCTGAGTCTGTGCGAGGTAGAGGTATATGGCTCCAAGTTTACCCCCCAGAAGGCGTGTTACTATGGTGTTGGTCGGGATTACAGAGGCCACGTATCCGTCACTAAATCTGGCAGGAAGTGCCAGGCGTGGTCCTCGCAGACACCCCATAGCCACAAGTATAAACCGTACAAGTACCCGGAGGCAGAGCTGGAGAGCAACTTCTGCAGGAACCCAGATGGTAGTTATGAACCGTGGTGTTACACTTCAGATCCAGATGACAGGTAATAATAACAGGAACCGACCGAATTAGGAAATACTGACCCCTGATTGGTTGATAACCAATCACGTGACCTAAATAACGAGTTCTGATTGGTTGTTTACTTGTTTCGGTCGGTTCCTGAATAATAATAATAATAATTTATGACATCAATGTCATCTCATATACTCTCAGCTTTTTCTACCCTATTCAACTTAATAACCTTATTTCAATCACTTCTGAATTTCAGGTGGGAGGAATGTTTTGAGGGACCTTCCTGCCCTACCGAGTGGAGAGAAGATGTGAGGTGTGGGAAGGAGTTTAGATTGGATACAGGGCGGCCCGCTCAGTGTGACCCCCAGGGTGATTGGTATTGTTGTAGTGCGATTGGGTGGTGTGGCAACACCACAGAGCACTGCCACTGTGACACCTGTGTGAATTATAATGGTGACAACATTGCCATTGGCAAGACAGCGATACAGTCAACTACGGACCACGACGGACCGGCCCCGCTCGCCATTGATGGAACAAGGGGACGGGATTATTATGTCTCACAGTCTTGTACCCACACCTATGACAACTTTGTGGGAACTACCAACCCCTGGTGGAGAGTAGATCTGTATAACGAGTACGAGATAGGCCGGGTGGTGGTGGTCAACAGAGAGGACTGTTGTGGTGAGAGACTGGATGGGTTTGAGGTGAGAGCGGGGAATAGCGAGGACAAGAAATGGGATGCTAATCCAGTTTGTGGTGGTGCACAGAGAGTGGTTGATGGGAAACTGATCTACATTATTGATTGTGGAGGACGAAGTGCTAGATACGTGACAGTCACCGTCCCTGGTGACAACAAGATCCTTACTCTCTGCGAGGTTGAGATCTACAGACCGGTAAAGTCTGCTAACCCATGTGACAACCATGATTGTCATGATCGTGCCACGTGTATTCCAGATGGTAACAAGGGATACTCATGTCAGTGTACGGCAGGGTTTATTGGTGACGGTGTGAGCACGTGTGACGTCATAGATCCCTGTGAGGGTGGTCCGTGTCACGAGCTCGCCACCTGTGCTATCTCCAGCAAGACACGAACAGGGTTCGCATGCACGTGTAACCCCGGATTTGAGGGAGATGGAGAGTATGTGTGTATCAGGGAGAATGCATGTGAGAGTGGTCCCTGTCCTGATAACTCAACTTGCTACCAGAGCGATAACCCAGCAGGTCATGTCTGTGTTTGTGATGAGGGGTTCAAACAAGATGGTGAAGGGTGCGTCAAGATAGATCATTGCCTCACATCACCATGTCACCACCTTGCCACTTGTTTCCTGGTCGACACAGCCCCCGGGTATGTGTGTCTCTGTGGGGATGAGTACAGGGGTGATGGGGTGACCCACTGTGACAAGATTGACCCATGCGAGGCACGTCCCTGTGGTGAAATTGCTGTCTGTACCGCGACTGAAGAGGGTTTCACATGTTCCTGTCCTGATGGGTATGTGGGGGATGGAGTTAACTGTGAGAAGGTAGACCCGTGTGACATGGAACCCTGTCACAGGTTGGCTACATGCCAACAGGTTAACGGTGCACCTGGTTACACGTGTAACTGCAGAGATGGTTGGTATGGTAACGGTGTTAACACTTGTGAAGATGTTAACGAATGTGTTGGAGATGATGTGTTGTGTCATGTTAACGCGACATGTACCAACCTGCCCGGCTCCTACCAGTGCTCATGTAACGCCGGTTACCATGGTGACGGATTGAGGTGTCACAACAGGAATGAGTGTCTGGAGGGTACACATGATTGTCTCCGGGGTGAGGCGGTGTGTTATGATACAATCGGGAGTTGGGAGTAACTGGTTTCCAGGGTGACGGGGTCAATGAGTGCTTGGATGTAAATGAGTGTAATGAGTATGAGGGTATCTGTGATTACCCCAACTCTGTCTGCGTGAACACCCAGGGAGGTGCGAGGTGTGAGTGTGAGAATGGGTTTGAGGGTGATGTTAGGGAGTGTGAGAGGGAGTTTGATTACAATGCCACTGTATCAGCTATAAACCCCATTGTGAAGGGGAAACTTGGGGGAACTTCTAGATTCCATATCCGGATCCGGAACACCAACTTCCGGCTGACCTACGCCATGATCCAATGGAGGAAGTTGAACCCAAACACCAACC
Organism: Pleurobrachia bachei; assembly: GCA_000695325.1. Classification (NCBI taxonomy): domain Eukaryota; kingdom Metazoa; phylum Ctenophora; class Tentaculata; order Cydippida; family Pleurobrachiidae; genus Pleurobrachia; species Pleurobrachia bachei. The sequence goes on along the minus strand of AVPN01002989.1, from coordinate 4,267 downwards.
TCTCACCTCCCCCGGTGTCCTGGATCAAGACACCCAACAACAGGAGAACTCTCAAGATCTCCCAACTCCTTCCCGAGGATACAGGGAAGTACCAGGTTAGGATTGATGGGGTCGAGGATGCTACAGCTACTGTGGAGCTCCAACTGCTCCCAGCTATAACCTGCAAGAACCCCAAACCGGCGGCCAAGATCGGGGGGACAGTTACCTTCCAGCTGATGTTCAATATCTGGCCCATGCCTGGCTACAGAATGGTGGAGTGGAGGAAGGGAAAGATGAGCCTGTCTCCCCCGCCCAAGGGAGGGAAATATGGTACACCATTCAATCGGAAGAACCTGATAATTAGGAGGGTGGAGGTTGGAGATGCGGGGATCTATACTGTCACCGTTAGAGCTGATATTCGGGACCAGACTATCGTGGAGAGCTATGATGTAGAGTTAGTCGTCATCCAATAATCAGGGGAAGAACTACTGCAGGGAAGAACGGATTGACCCCTCGACCCCTCCACCGTTCCTATTTGGTTTGCGTCTATAGTATCGGAGTCTGGAGGTACAAACACCATTGTCAGTTTCCACCCTATTCGTATCATTAGTGTGGGGTAGGTGGTTATTACCTATACTTGTGAGGGATGGTGTAGGTTATTACCTATACTTGTGAGGGATGGTGTAGGTGAGTACCTATACTTGTGAGGGATGGTGTAGGTTATTACCTATACTTGTGAGGGATGGTGTAGGTTATTACCTATACTTGTGAGGGATGGTGTAGGTTATTACCTATACTTGTGAGGGATGGTGTAGGTTATTACCTATACTTGTGAGGGATGGTGTAGGTTATTACCTATACTTGTGAGGGATGGTGTAGGTTATTACCTATACTTGTGAGGGATGGTGTAGGTTATTACCTATACTTGTGAGGGATGGTGTAGGTTATTACCTATACTTGTGAGGGATGGTGTAGGTTATTACCTATACTTGTGAGGGATGGTGTAGGTTATTACCTATACTTGTGAGGGATGGTGTAGGTTATTACCTATACTTGTGAGGGATGGTGTAGGTTATTACCTATACTTGTGAGGGATGGTGTAGGTTATTACCTATACTTGTGAGGGATGGTGTAGGTTATTACCTATACTTGTGAGGGATGGTGTAGGTTATTACCTATACTTGTGAGGGATGGTGTAGGTTATTACCTATACTTGTGAGGGATGGTGTAGGTTATTACCTATACTTGTGAGGGATGGTGTAGGTTATTACCTATACTTGTGAGGGATGGTGTAGGTTATTACCTATACTTGTGAGGGATGGTGTAGGTTATTACCTATACTTGTGAGGGATGGTGTAGGTTATTACCTATACTTGTGAGGGATGGTGTAGGTTATTACCTATACTTGTGAGGGATGGTGTAGGTTATTACCTATACTTGTGAGGGATGGTGTAGGTTATTACCTATACTTGTGAGGGATGGTGTAGGTTATTACCTATACTTGTGAGGGATGGTGTAGGTTATTACCTATACTTGTGAGGGATGGTGTAGGTTATTACCTATACTTGTGAGGGATGGTGTAGGTTATTACCTATACTTGTGAGGGATGGTGTAGGTTATTACCTATACTTGTGAGGGATGGTGTAGGTTATTACCTATACTTGTGAGGGATGGTGTAGGTTATTACCTATACTTGTGAGGGATGGTGTAGGTTATTACCTATACTTGTGAGGGATGGTGTAGGTTATTACCTATACTTGTGAGGGATGGTGTAGGTTATTACCTATACTTGTGAGGGATGGTGTAGGTTATTACCTATACTTGTGAGGGATGGTGTAGGTTATTACCTATACTTGTGAGGGATGGTGTAGGTTATTACCTATACTTGTGAGGGATGGTGTAGGTTATTACCTATACTTGTGAGGGATGGTGTAGGTTATTACCTATACTTGTGAGGGATGGTGTAGGTTATTACCTATACTTGTGAGGGATGGTGTAGGTTATTACCTATACTTGTGAGGGATGGTGTAGGTTATTACCTATACTTGTGAGGGATGGTGTAGGTTATTACCTATACTTGTGAGGGATGGTGTAGGTTATTACCTATACTTGTGAGGGATGGTGTAGGTTATTACCTATACTTGTGAGGGATGGTGTAGGTTATTACCTATACTTGTGAGGGATGGTGTAGGTTATTACCTATACTTGTGAGGGATGGTGTAGGTTATTACCTATACTTGTGAGGGATGGTGTAGGTTATTACCTATACTTGTGAGGGATGGTGTAGGTTATTACCTATACTTGTGAGGGATGGTGTAGGTTATTACCTATACTTGTGAGGGATGGTGTAGGTTATTACCTATACTTGTGAGGGATGGTGTAGGTTATTACCTATACTTGTGAGGGATGGTGTAGGTTATTACCTATACTTGTGAGGGATGGTGTAGGTTATTACCTATACTTGTGAGGGATGGTGTAGGTTATTACCTATACTTGTGAGGGATGGTGTAGGTTATTACCTATACTTGTGAGGGATGGTGTAGGTTATTACCTATACTTGTGAGGGATGGTGTAGGTTATTACCTATACTTGTGAGGGATGGTGTAGGTTATTACCTATACTTGTGAGGGATGGTGTAGGTTATTACCTATACTTGTGAGGGATGGTGTAGGTTATTACCTATACTTGTGAGGGATGGTGTAGGTTATTACCTATACTTGTGAGGGATGGTGTAGGTTATTACCTATACTTGTGAGGGATGGTGTAGGTTATTACCTATACTTGTGAGGGATGGTGTAGGTTATTACCTATACTTGTGAGGGATGGTGTAGGTTATTACCTATACTTGTGAGGGATGGTGTAGGTTATTACCTATACTTGTGAGGGATGGTGTAGGTTATTACCTATACTTGTGAGGGATGGTGTAGGTTATTACCTATACTTGTGAGGGATGGTGTAGGTTATTACCTATACTTGTGAGGGATGGTGTAGGTTATTACCTATACTTGTGAGGGATGGTGTAGGTTATTACCTATACTTGTGAGGGATGGTGTAGGTTATTACCTATACTTGTGAGGGATGGTGTAGGTTATTACCTATACTTGTGAGGGATGGTGTAGGTTATTACCTATACTTGTGAGGGATGGTGTAGGTTATTACCTATACTTGTGAGGGATGGTGTAGGTTATTACCTATACTTGTGAGGGATGGTGTAGGTTATTACCTATACTTGTGAGGGATGGTGTAGGTTATTACCTATACTTGTGAGGGATGGTGTAGGTTATTACCTATACTTGTGAGGGATGGTGTAGGTTATTACCTATACTTGTGAGGGATAGAGAGAGAGAGAGAGAGATGGATGACCAGTTAGGAAGTAATCACTCTAGTCTAGGTGATTTAAAACGACTAGCAAAACTGGGGCGATCGTACCGATCGAAAATCAAGGGATAGCTGTTTAGATATTTTTTTCTCTCTGTCTCACTCTCGGTTCCTATATCTCACTCTATATCTGATCACTCTCTGTCTCTCTCTGGACCTAACTGTCTCACTCTGTCTCTCTGCGGCCTCTCTGTCTCTCCCTCACTCAATAACTCTTTCTCGCTAATGCTATGTGATGTGATCCCTCTCTTTTTCCTCTCTCTCTCTCTCTTTCTCTCCCTTTTATGTATGTGATGTGACCCCTCTAGTTCGCAAGCAGTTGTCTAGCACTTGTGATACGTGATACCTACGAATCACGTCGTCACACTGACGGATCACGTCGTCACAATGACGGATCACATCGACACATTGACGGATCACGTCGTCACACTGACGATAGGGTGTCACATATAGTTAGATTATTAGTCTTACTTGCAGCGACAGGAAGAGTGACTTCACTAGCAGTTCCAGCGCCATGTTTCAATGTTACCAGGGTAGTCCCACCACTCAATAGAAACACAATGGTTCCACCATACATCACACCACACTCTACCACATTATCTGAGTGGGGGATTAAATAATGGTAACCGGTTGCTTTAATCACTGAGTTAATTACTTGTATTGGTAACGAAGTTACCCCCTCCCCCATAATTCGTAATTCGTAACCAACGGGTTACTCCCAACAAATGAATGGCAGAAACGGGCTACAATATGTTTTTCGGATCAACTAACAATTAAGATGAAGGCTGGTGGACGTCATGAAATTGTCATCAGACACTAAGACATGTGATCCGTTTAGAAATACAGCCAGCCCGCTACCGCAGTGGTCTGTACAGAGCATGGTGGCAGAGGTAGTAGTGGCAGTAGGTCC
>AVPN01002987.1:0-11006 GCA_000695325.1 Pleurobrachia bachei | reverse complement strand
CCCCCCCCCCTTTAGCAAAAGAATCCTCAAAATTGGTCAGATTGGATCACTGAGCTTCTTAGGAGTATTGGCTCCACGAAGCCCACCATGGAAATACTGGTCCCTGATTGGCTGATAAACAGTTAAGTCGCGTGACCTAAATAACGAGTTCCGATTGGTTGTTTACTTGTGTCGGTCGGTTTCTGTTCGGTACTGAAGGGCATTTCCCTGAGAGATGATGTGTGATTTAGTATTTAGTTCATTACTTCAAACTTTGCTTGGTGGAGCGACATATTTTTGATGTCTCCCCAAGAAATGATGCTGTTGCGATCCTCTTAAAAGTGGACCTAGCCCTTCTTGAAAATAGATGGATTGCTAGTAATGTAGGCACCCAGATTTTCACGTTTGCCGCTCAAAACTAGTTTTCTAAAAACAGTCAATAAAATACAATTACTTGATCACTTAAAATAAAACTGTACTGTAATACATACTGTAATACAAATTCAAGGTCTAGAATGTTGTAGGGAAGTTTTTCGACCCTTACTCTGATTAATTGATAAAGTTCTCGGAGGCTGGAAGTTTTCTGAAACAGTGCCCCTTACTTCTAAACGACAAGGGGTAAAGAACTCTTGACTTTATGCTCTGAACCCTGATCAGAGATGGTGTGAGCCACACAACTCTTGACTTCATCACGTACTTGTATAGGTTTCAGCACTTTTTCATGTAGAACGACACGTTCTAGATTGCCATTAAACGTGGCCCTTGAAGGCCTATGATTTAGCTGGTCATTCATCATGCTTCTAACTCTTATGGTAGATTCTTTACCAAAGTTAGATCCAATTATTACCGAGCTTTTAACTCGCCTCCCTCTCACATCGTCAGTCAATGCAAGGTAAATGACTGGATTTAATGTTGAAATCACGACTGGAGTCACCATCACAGTGATGTAGTAGAGAACAGTAAATGTTAATGTCCGTTCACCCATTTCTATTACGAGGTCTTCCCAAGTTCTCGATGGTTCGAGGTTGCTGGTTGAGTATAGGACGTTAATCAGGCCTACAAGACCAAAGCTGACCAAGCTGACAGCGTTCATAAGCAGAATCTTCAGCGTCCCTTTAATTGAACGAGGGGAGGTAGTTGAGACCGGGTTTTTAAATCTCCATGCCATGTAGCATAATGTCAGAACGCTTGAAACCACTCCCATAACTTGAATTGTTGCAATAACTGAGCCGTACATTTGAACAAATTGAGTCCTTGAAAAGTGGAACCCGCCAATTGTAGACCCAAGCATCAGGTTACATGTCTGTGAATAAGTTGTGAATATGATAGATTCTGGCCAGTTGAATGGATACGCGACAACAAATGGTATAACGTTGAGACTAAACAACACCAGTAAAGATCCAACAAAGTAACGTCTGCGAAGTCGTCGAAGAGGTTGGGTCACTTGTAGCAATCTTGCTAAACTTAGAAATCCCGTGATTTGTATCGGCCCATATGAGAAAAACCACATACCGATCGTATAAACCGCACAGGGAATCGTTCCGTTTTGTTGCATGTATAGATAATAACGTTCCGAGCAGATTTCCTTCTGGTCACCTGACCAACATTCTTCATCTTTCGGTTGCCACAGCCCGAGAGCTTGTCTCCAAGCAAGATAGGGACACGCGATGAGATCAAACCCTGCGAGGATGAGGAAAAGAGTTCGGGCAACAGAGGGTCGCTTCTTGTGATACAGCACCAGGCAGTTGAGGGGAATGGATATGAGGGGAAGAAGGAGAAAACATACCATCAGAGGGAAATCTGGGAATGAGGTGCCACCACCACTAAATATAGCCATGTCCTGGTAATGGGGGTGGGGGATGAGATGAATCAGGGTTGAGCCGGCAAGATGGAAGATTTAGTACATTTGGGAGGCAGACACTAAACAGTTACTACTGAGAGGAACTTTCTAATTACTGAACTTTTGCGGTTTTTCCGATTTAATAGGTCACCGTTCTCTTCCGTTCATGTTTCTAATTTCCAGCCACTAACTAGAGGTTGCTTAGCAACCAATTTGGAAAGTAAAACACAAGTATGCATTGTATTAGTTGTGTGGTCCAGGGTCCTCAGTCCTGGGACTTAAAACTGTTAAGGCTGGGTATTTAGTATTTACATAACACTTGGCTCTACAGCTACAAAACTTTAAATTACAAGAATTACAAAACATGATATTGTCCCTACCAATCACACATTTACATTTGGTTCAGAATGTTTTTCACCGCCCCTCATTGCTTTGATCCACCCTCCCCAACTTCTCCCGCTCTGAGAAACAGCCACGCTCTGTTTCCTACTCCCCGGGGGAGCAGCCCTACTTTTAGATCTGAACCTTATCTTACTCAGCGTGGAATTCTTCTTCAGCTTGAGCTGCTTCGCTTTCAGCATTCGATTCTGTAGGTTTAACATGGCAACTTGATCGGTATAGGTTCGGGAATCTGCCATCGCCTTCCTAATATTCATCTCAAAGAGTCCCTTCTTTCGGAGATACGAAATGGAGGCTTCCTTCATCAGACTGACAAGTACGTGATCTTTCCACCTCATGATCCTGCTCTCATTCTCGGCTTGTTCCGGGTCTTTAGCGGGTGGTGGTCCACGACAGAGCCTCCCAAATATCCAGTGTATGAAGTAGGCGATGTAGAAGAGGATGCTCAGGGGAGGGGTGATGTTGGCTGTTTCGTAGTCTATGCAGATCCCAAATCTCATGTACTTCCAAACACTCAACTGGTCGTCCTGAAAACAATGGAGATTATATATTAATTTGAAATACGGGGGCCGAGAAGGCCATCGACACCGTGATTTTGGCTGATGGGCTGGCATTTTAGGGCTGGACCTCCTACCCCAATACAAAATCTTTTGGAAGGTCGCTTATCGCACTCACAGTTCTTCGTGTCACTCCAAGTACTGTACCTTAATTCGGCGGTAGGTATCACTGAACATTGCGATGAGAAGGTTGATGAACCCAACAGCCACAATTATCATAAACACAGCCATCAACAGAATCGATGTGACCCGGATGAAATTGATATCAGTCCCTTCACCTGGAGAATTTAAATGTTAATTGAGACCTAACATTGGAAAATGTGCAGGGAAGGAGGGTCGACCAAGGCAAGTAATAACTTCATCTTGACAGTTTGTACCTCAGTATACTCACCTTGGTTGCGAACAGGGGGCATGACGTGCAAAAGAGGCAAGTACTCACCTAATTCTGCCAATTCCTCAGTTGACGCCAGGTACACCGACTTCTCCTCTCCATTAATGGTCTTGGTCGCATTTACCAGCTCATCGAAATGCATCTCTCCAAAGATCTGGAAGTACGGGAAGAAGAATATCCCGAACAGGTTGTGAGTGGCAAAGTATGCGGGGTCCACGAGCACACCCATTAAAGCCACACCGTACCCCAAGCAAATAATTAGCATAAGGAGAGCAATATTGAACAGATCATTCGTCATTTCTCTGAGGATCAACAGCAGTGTTCCCAGTTCAGGGATAGCATTGCAGACAAACAGGAGACGTGTGAAAAGGACCAGCGTGTTTGTACAAAGGAGTACCCTCGATAAATCGTAGGATATACCTCCGAAGAAACATGTCAAGCTGATGAGGTAGAGCAGGTACATGACTACGTCTATGCGGTTCCACACGCTCTCCAAGTAGCTCTGTCTGAAGCGATGATCGGTCGTGAGTATTTCCCTGAGTTCCTCGACCACGTATAAAATAACCATTCCAAATAGCACCCCCATGCTCCAGTCCATCTCCCATTTCTTCTTCAATTTGAACAACGTCACATAGATATGGAGGACTAGGAAGAGAATGTAGAAGAAGGCATGGTTTTGGAACTTAATGTAGGGGGAATTGTAAAACTCTTTGACTCTTGTAACCCATCCATCGAATCCCTCCCTTGGGAGACTGTTTGTTCGTTTTGATATCCTCTCCGCTTCCTTGTTCTGCGTCTGGTAGAGCACGTGCGGTCGAAATGGTATGATTTCCCGGAATACCAGCAGCAACGGGAAGAGGGATACAAAGAAGGTTTTGAAGAATGCAACATGTCTCCTAATCCCACCTCTCCACCTCTTATTCAGAATCTCTTGGGCTGGTCGGGTTCCTAGCACAGCCTTACTGTGGGCTCCCCACGCGATGTTAAGAAGGGAGCAGTTGTTGAATCTCTCCCAGGGTACATTCATACTGATTATACAGACTTTAGGGTCGTCTAGATATGCCTCGTTTATTGTCCCCACGGCTACCTCCTCAAACCTTCTGTGCAGTGCTTTTATGATAACTTTCTCGTCAGAGCCTAGAGAATAATTTGGGTGTTATCCACAAATGAGAGTGTAAACACTTCGATTGCTGTTTCAAAATAACGTGCAATTGAACCAATTTCGGATATTTCCCAGGATTGTGTATTTCTTACCGATGGCGTATGTAGCACATTTCTTGAGTTGGTAGGTCACGTAAAGCGCTGCCAGGGCTGCTTTTAAAGGCTGCCTTGTTCTAGACCACATCAGCACCGCTAAATCCTCCCTGAGAAAGTTGTCGAATTGAAACAGATTTGATGCTTTCGCAGATCATAGTTTTACATTTTTTTCTCTGAGTGAACCATTTTCGCCTTACCTAAGGAACATGATGCAAACGATCATTATCTCGTAGAAAGGATCCGTTTCAAAGCCTGTCCGGGGCAGGTACCAGTTGCCAATGACTCTCTGAAGTAGTTCATCAAACACCTCGAGGGTAACCCGGGCATGTCCTGTCTTTCTTCCACCACGTCTCGTTTTCATCGGTCCATCATCAGTTATTTCATCCTCGTCCTCAGGTGATTGCAGCATGTCCTGGACGACTTCATAGGAGGAGTGCTTTTCGAGCAGTCTCGTAAAATGGTTCGGGGTATTGTTACCTAAAAATATGATTGTTTTAACCCTTTACATATTTTGTAAAAGAGATAGGGTCGATAAAGGAACCGAATCCCCCTGATTTGGTTTGAGAGTCTCAATTAATTAAAACTTCCTTACTGATAAGTGTTTCGATGTTCTGTTGAACGTGTCGAACGTCAGCTCCAGCGGACAGTAGAAACTTTACAAAATCGGGTCGATTGTTAGATATTGCATTGAAGAGGGTCAGGGAGAGAGCGTATTGGGTCTTCAAACTTGTCTGCTCATGTTTTTGGACGATATCTTGTGCAATATCAAGCCTGAAAAAAATAGCATTAGGTGTTTGTTATGATCTAACCCACATTTACCATTAGTGCATGCGGTCGAAAAAGGCAAATGTATGTAAATTCACTCACCTAATTTTCACCTCTTTTTAGCCACACACATGAACAACATGATGGAGTTAGCGGGAGAAAGTGAGGAATCAATTGACGACATGGTCGCATCACTTCACACTGTTCATGAAACACAACAAGCTACAATCAACTCACTCAACTTAGATCTCGCTGCAATTCAAGGCAAACTCAGCTATCTGGAAGATGAACACCAGAAGAGACGAGAGAGGAAGCTGAATGTTTCAAAGGCCTGCTGTTTGTTACGAGATGAGGTAGAGATGTTGGGGTTAGATAAGATTCCTCAGTGTTGCGAGCAGATTGAGAAGGCTAACAGCAGCTTGATAACCAACCAGACCGCTCTGGATAGGATCAACAGGAAAATCAAATCCGTTGAGGACAGATTTAATGAAATATCAAACAGGGCGAAAGAGAGATGTATAATAATCGAGGAAGCTAACTCTCGGTTTGTTAGTCAAGATGACATGAACTCACTGACTGAAGAAGTCGCTAATATGGAGATGGAGAAACAAACCCTAACGGAAAATATCTTATCCCTTGATGCCACAATCAAGGATCAGGAAAGTGAGTTACAAGCGATGACAACAGATAGCACCCACGTTCGAAACCTTATCAGACAATTAGAGAGCAAGTTGGGTGAGAGGCAGATAGCCAATGATAGGGCTCACAGTAACCATCTTGGAGCGCTTAACTACAAGGCCGATCAACTGAAGACATCCTACGCTCGGATGAGGAACCAAGTTGTGGAGGTTAACTCTCAGATCTCATCCAGAAGAGGTGCATAGAGACTCTAACTAATTTAACTTGTTTGTACCAAACTACCAAAATGATTTGATAAACTGACTCCAGTCGGACGTCGATTTACCGGAATACTTAGGGAAAGGGTTTTGCCCGTTAAATTGAGGTCTGACTATGTACCTCTCCCATTTGAGTGCCAATTCCATTTGACTCCGCAATGTTGCAGTGTTTTTGTTGAGAAGGGCCTTCAGAATTGCTCCATCGAATGGATCCACTTGGAGTTGATCGTAAAATGAAAGTCCTTCCAACACACTAACGATCTGTTAAATTAAATAATTAATATTTGGTATTTTTTGTAACGGTTTCTATAACTTATTTGTTTTGTAACAGTTTTGCTAACCAATAGTTTGTTATTCCACCCCTGACCCCACCCTTACTTTGGTTAATATCGCCTGACAATCCCCCAGTTCCTCCTCCCCATATTCTTGGAAGTTGTCCCTCAGTTTGGTCCTCAGGATGGGGCAGATGGCCACCGTGCCAGGCTTCTCTTGGCAGCTACACATACCCTGATCTGGATCACTGGAAATAGAGAGGGAGGTTACTAAGTCAGTTGTAATAAAAAGATGCCATGAGAGGGGTTATTAAATAGGGACTGTGAATAGTTGGTCATTTTAGTCGTTGAGCATGGCTTAGGTTTGGAAAGAATTATGTTTGTGTGTTTCTCCCAAAATATTCCTCCTTCGGGAAGAAGTGCATTAGGAATCAGAGGTGTAATATTACACCTTCCTAAAAACTCTTCTCGCATTTCACTGGGTTCTTTCTCTTCCCTCTCTTCTACCTTGCATTTATTGCATCTTGTATTCAGTATTCTACATTTAGCATTTCTAAAATATCACTAGTCAGTTGTAATAACTTTGGCTTTTGTAAAGGCAATTATTGCAATCCCAAATTCCAAAAGTCGAAACCGTTCTTGTTTCCTACCTGGCATCATGTTGCATGTGTCTGACAAGGTAATCCAGGATATCAGCCATCCCTCCACTCCTAACAGCTGCTATGACAGGCACCCCATCCCTGAGGTGCTTGTATACCACCCTCAGTGAGGCCAGGTCTCCCTGTGAAGTGGTTATTGAAGCATTTCCTACTTGGAAGTTGATTCTTGAAAGTTGTTTCTCAGTAAACATTTAGGCTCGCATTTTATTGATTTGATAAGAGTTGTTGCTATGCCATGACTTGAACGGGTTGAACCCCTGTTGAGGACCTCACGGCCTACCTACGGATAATGGTGAATCGAGGGTCCTGAAGGTAGTACCTACCTGTAGCAGTACAACGACGAGAGGAATGTTCAGCTCCTCCGTCACGAATTGTTCAAATCGTCTCTTGAACCGGTCAACATTCCTGTTTTCTTGTCGCCCTGTCCCCGGTATACCTTCCTGACCTACGGAATTGAATGTCCGGTTTTATGCAGCAGCCAAAAATCGACATAATTTCAGGGCTCAGGCATAGGTCATGGGTTGTCTATTACAAATGACCATGGAAAAGTAAGGAACTTGTTGAAGAGACACATCGTCTTAGGTATCTCTAATATCTTACCATCATCTATGAGTAGAAAGTGGGTGTGGTGGGGTTCCAGTCGAATCATTGTATCTTCCGCTCCTTCCCTCTTGTATCGTAAATACGCTATCCTCTCATAGAGATGTGATTCAGTAGATCGAGCGGAGATAAGATCTCTTTTTGATTCCAACTGACCCCAATCTGGAAGATTAGTAGAACAAATAGAAGTCCAACAAATACATGAACTGTGATTAGTAGATATCAGTGTGTACCAATGTTGTGAAACAATCAGCAATGAGTACTGAGAAGTGAGAAGTGACCTATCAACTCTACTAAAATTTTGCATTATGACTTAAAACCCAGCTTTGTTAGACAATAAACACCGACTCGACAACAATAACTTACGTGCTATTCCCACACACGGTATCGGATATCCGTATCGGTGAACAGCATCTCCAATGACCTTGCTGTATCCCATATCCAAGCCATCAGATAGCACCCATCCTGCTGTCTTGCTGACTGCTTTTATTATACCGTGCTTTATCATATCTTCTAGCTCGCTGTGAATAGAATTCATATGGAGTCAATCGAGTCAAAAATTGCGGGGGCCATGACCTACTTGTCCCCTACATGCGTGATCACAATTCGGCCACAGTTTGGTACCGGTCGTACTGCCCTATTATCTCCTATACCCACCGTGTCAGTGTGAAGTTCTCCATACTTCCTATTGTGGATATCACCATTCCTGGGGTGTTCATCTTCCACTTCTGTTTGCACAGCTGAAACACGGATCTCATCTCCGTGTCATCCGTCATACGCACATATCTTGGGGGTGGGGGAATTAAATTATATTGATGGACGCTGGTTCTTCTGATTATATCTTGAACGACACTTACACTCTGCACACACTACACGGTCTGTAATGAACGGCTCAAAATGCACGTATTCCTGTGTGATAACGGGGCGTTCAATGTTTATCACACCCCCCATTTATCACATTGTTTCTTTGTACCACTCGTGACAATGGTTTCTATACGTATTGCAAAGTGTGTAAACTGAGAGATCAGTATACCTGGACGATTGTAACAATAGTACCTGGACGCCAGGTGGTCATCGTCGCTGAAAAGTGCCCTCCCCAGTGCGTTGGTGGGTCGCTCCTCCAAACAATCCTCATCATTCCACTCCTGCACTGGACTTGTATTTTCATCTCTCGGGTGAGAAGGCTGAAATTTGTAACATAAACTAGGTGAATGAGTCACGGTGTATAATTAATGTCCCCTGGTACCCAGATTCTAAATCAGAATTAAGCTTACTCCGCTGTCTAGTGCCTCTGACATGTACACTTCACACACATCATACACTCTCACCCGTCTCACCTCATCTCTATGTTCCTCCATCTCTCTGCCACAGTAGCAGGTCCCTGTATCTGGATCCAGGATGGGGTACACACAGACCAGTCTGTTGAACCTGGACCTTACCCAGACTGTGTCCTTGTAGTCTAGAGTTAGCGCCATGTTCTTCATTACCTGGAAAAGGGGTTGCTATGTTCTAAAAAAAGGCAATGTAAACAGTAAACAGTAAACGAACTGTGGTGGTCGTAGTACCGTGTTACTTTCAGATGCAGCAAACAAACCTTGTTACTTGATTCCAAGCTGATAGCGGCCCTTGAAAAATCCACCGCTGCGTCTGTATCTTTCTCGTACTCGCTTAAATATCTACAAGCAGTGAGAAAATAAACATGGATCAGAGATGGTGAGAGAGTTGTGACTAGAACTGATAAATCAGCTGGAAGCGTTAAATACACCACAGAGTTGTGTAAAAGGGGTCTAACTGACTTGGAAGTTAGTTGGTCATTGTTTTGTGTCCAAATGTCCTCCTCCTCTTCCTCATCCTCTTCCTCCTCATCCTCCAGTAGACCCGTTATCATCTGTAGTAGGGGTTACCATGGCAATTTCAAACATGAGGTTACCATAGTAACTGAAAACTCATTGAACCTCCATACCTTCTGAATGACAGATTTGTGGGTGCTAGCCCTACCTTCTGAATGACGGATTTGTGGGTGCTAGCCCGAGAGTTTGGTGAATCAAGGTTCACTTCCTCATCCTCGTCAAGGTCCCCATACCCCTGAATGTTACTGTAAATCCCATCTAGCTCACTTCCTGCTACGTACTCGGGGTCTCCCCATTGACTCATCGTGAGATGCTGTTAGTTGTCTTCAGGCAGTCAGGCTAAAGTCACTTGAGCCCGGTGGTACCACGGACGGATATTAGAGCTCCTCTAGTTGCAACAATATTGTTTCAATTCCTCGAACAACACGTCGAATTCTCGAGTATCAATAATTTTAGATTGTTCTAAAACCATCAACATTCAGGTGAAAAGGCAGACAACCAGTATTTTGTAAACTGATGGAAGTGTGTATTGGAATGGTTGGCGTGGAGAGCTTACACAGGTCTGAGATATATGTAGAAGAGGAGGAGACACAATTGAAGTCACGTGATTCTGCAGACCATGTGCACTTCCTAGTTCCATGGCCGATATCTTATAGCTCCCATAGCAACCTCCTTTAGCTGCCATATTCTATGGGAGCTTTAGCAACCTACCCGCGAAATAACCGCATATAATACCGTACTGTAGAGTTAGTCCCATACCTCAAAACAATACTCGAGTAGAACATCCCATCCTTCTTCTTCTCGTCCCATCCTATATAAAAGCATCCTTGATCGTGTCTTAGACTCGAATAGCCACTAAAACCACCACTATTTGTAATAGGGAATATGGCAGCGTACTATGCTCGAGCTGTCTTTGATTTTCATGGAGAAGGGGAAACTGAACTGACGATATATGAAAACGAGGAACTTACTATCGTCAATCCGGTACGGAAATAGATTTTACATGTGGTGTGATGTGGGAAATAGTTCACGTCTCACAAAAAATACACGTTTTGCTTGTAAATATCGAAATTATGTTCTTCGATCTCAGCTTTTATCACCAACAATTATGATCAATTATGATCAATTGTAACCAATTATAACCAAATCTCCTCCTGTTTCTCAGGATGCAGGTGATGGGTGGGTGGAGGCTGTCAACCAAAATGGGGACCAGGGTCTCATACCTGCCTCTTATATCGAATACAATGAAGATGCCTACGTAGAACAGGTGTGTTTGTTTGTTTGTTTGTTGGTTTGTTTGTTTGTTGGTTTGTTTGTTTGTTTGTTTGTTTGTTTGTTTGTTTGTTTGTTTGTTTGTTTGTTTGTTTGTTTGTTTGTTTGTTTGTTTGTTTGTTTGTTTGTTTGTTTGTTTGTTTGTTTGTTTGTTGGTTTGTTTGTTTGTTTCTTTGTTTGTTGGTTTGTTTGTTGGTTTGTTTCTTTGTTTGTTTGTTGGTTTGTTTGTTTGTTTGTTGGTTTGTTTGTTTGTTTCTTTGTTTGTTGGT
>AVPN01002986.1:226-11004 GCA_000695325.1 Pleurobrachia bachei | reverse complement strand
TGAACGCTCTTATCTGATAGATGATTGTAGGTAGGAGTTGTAGTTGTAGCTGATCCTTTGTTGTATCTTGAATCTTGATGGTAGTTGACGCTTGGCTCACCGTGGTAGACAAAGTGGTGAAATTCGAGAAGGCCCGGAGAGGAGGGAGAGCCGTGGCACACAAGAAAACAACAAAACGAGAAGTGACAATTAGATGCTTATTATCGGTTCTTTTATACCGACTGTATAGGGAGCACTTCTTTCTCTTGTGGGAGGGGATGGGAAAATAGAGAAAATTCAATATGTTGATAGCGATAGGATAATGAAAATGAAGGCGATGAAATTATGGTTTTCTAATGGAAGATGTAAAATGAAACAGTGCCTATATAATGAATATATTATTACTGGATTGATCTTTGTTCATTAGTTTTTATTCAGGAATATGTAAGGGTATAGATCAATCATAAATATGACGGTTCGAATTCAATTTGTATCTCACTATTTCGGGCACAGTGGTTTTTGGGTCTGGTTTTTATCGTGTGTCCTATGGTTTTGGGTTCTCTCACGACAATTTCTCTTCTAATCTCATACAGCATGCTCAAAAGAATTGCTGCCGTACATCCTGCAAGTGCAATTTTCACTTCCCACCTTGTTCATTTTAGGTAGCAAGAATTAAACACGTTCCATTCAATTTCTCTCTTTTACCACTTGACTAAAGGTAATTCCAGCTGCAGGTCTCCCAATGTAATATCATGGGAGGAGTTCATTTTGACAGCACACAACACGGGCCGTTAATTAATATAACCGCACTCATTCTCCCTCTTTCTCTCTCTTTATTTAACTTTTCTCTGAAACGGGGCGCTAAGTAGCGTGCGAACGACAATTTAGAACATCGTAAATAGTAAAGTCCAATTTCCTTGAGAAATTATAGAGGTGAGACCTAGAGGGAAAGGGGCCTTGCCATGTCACACAGTGTGCAGTATTATCACAGTGTTAACATGGTCAGCAGCGTGGGGTTCATTAACACTTTGAATAGTAGGGGGTGGATTGAAGCCGGCACAAGTGTCAACTCTTCTGTCAGAATGACGTACGTCTACTTTAAGTTTACTTAGAGAAAGAATATTTAGAATAAGGGAATGGGATGGGGAGAAAAAACGAAGAGGGTTGCAAGAAAAATAGAGGGAGGCGAGAGAAATAGAGAAGAAGGAGAAAGGTCTTCACTTTCAGACAGAAATCGGTGGAGCGTTACGCTGTATAATACCACGTATTGGCATTGCTGTCTATAATAGAAAATTAAGTCTTACTTTTAGGTTCAACTATGAGAAAATATAACCAATGTACTGAATTTAGTAAATGAATATTCATTTACTAAATTCATCAATTTAGAATTGAATGATTTATTCTTGCTGAATTTATCATGACTCCTAGTACTCCACTCCTTACTCAACAAATTGTGACAGTATTTATGATGTTGTATTTAGCTTTTTTAAGGAATTTTTTATTATTGTTCCATATTATTATTGCAGTAAGTGCATGTAATATTCATAAAAAAGCTTTTACTGCGGTATCACTTAAAATATATTTAGTAAAACGCCGGGAATATTTTACCAAACTACCCCACAACTTTCTATATAATAAATTAAATATATATATATATTTAATGTGTAAAACACATTAACCATTTTACTAAAACCTCTTTCCCCTCCTGCAGAACTAAATGGAGGAGAGAGAAGGCAATGCTTAAACAAAGTGGACCGGGAGGGGAGATTCTAATGACGAACCACGGAGGAGGGTCTCTACTGTGAGGAACAATTTTACACTTTTTTACATTTATTGAAATAGTTGTCAAATTTGCATTTGACAAAGATATTCGTATGATAGATGAATATAATGATGGACTCGAAAAGCTTTTAATTCGATAACTACGATACGTTTAATATTTAATAAATACTAGTTTAACTATGTAGATACATTATTAGGGTGGCTTGCAATTGAATAGAGCAACAGCTGATAGTGACACATGGTTAAGGGTCAGCACACACCAAAGTTAAAATTAAAATTAAAATTTTGATTTTAACGGAGTTCACACCAACGCTGTTAAAATTTCTCTCCCCATTCTAAAAGTAACGATCTCGCGCACGATTTTGACGGTCGCGTTGGATGACAAAATTTTAACACGCCGTCAAACTGGCGCGCGAGATTGTTACTTGTAGAATGGGAGAGAGAAATTTTAACAGCAGCTGGTGTGTGCGCCGTTAAAATAAAAATTTTAATTTTAATTTTAACTTTGGTGTGTGCTGACCCTTAACCATGTGTCACTATCAGCTGTTGCTCTATTCAATTGCAAGCCACCCTAATAATGTATCTACATAGTTAAACTAGTATTTATTAAATATTAAACGTATCGTAGTTATCGAATTAAAAGCTTTTCGAGTCCATCATTATATTCATCTATCATACGAATATCTTTGTCAAATGCAAATTTGACAACTATTTCAATAAATGTAAAAAAGTGTAAAATTGTTCCTCACAGTAGAGACCCTCCTCCGTGGTTCGTCATTAGAATCTCCCCTCCCGGTCCACTTTGTTTAAGCATTGCCTTCTCTCTCCTCCATTTAGTTCTGCAGGAGGGGAAAGAGGTTTTAGTAAAATGGTTAATGTGTTTTACACATTAAATATATATATATATTTAATTTATTATATAGAAAGTTGTGGGGTAGTTTGGTAAAATATTCCCGGCGTTTTACTAAATATATTTTAAGTGATACCGCAGTAAAAGCTTTTTTATGAATATTACATGCACTTACTGCAATAATAATATGGAACAATAATAAAAAATTCCTTAAAAAAGCTAAATACAACATCATAAATACTGTCACAATTTGTTGAGTAAGGAGTGGAGTACTAGGAGTCATGATAAATTCAGCAAGAATAAATCATTCAATTCTAAATTGATGAATTTAGTAAATGAATATTCATTTACTAAATTCATCAATTTAGAATTGAATGATTTATTCTTGCTGAATTTATCATGACTCCTAGTACTCCACTCCTTACTCAACAAATTGTGACAGTATTAACCCTTTGGAGACGATTGGGTCACAGGTGACCCAGCACTTTGAAGGCCTCTGAGAGGCACAAAATTTGTAATATCACCCTGAAACTTTATCCCGGGGTAAAATACACGCTTTTCTTGCATTTTCCAAGTCCATTTTAAGCATACTCGTATCAATTTTGAGATATGGCCATGAAACTACCCATTTTGCCTACAAAATGCACTATTTTAGCCCTGTTTTCCGAAGTCGACGACTTCAGGGGCTCAAAACGACCTCAAAACGGTAGAAAAATGTATCTTTCATCCCTGAAAACGATTTCAAACTTTCAAACATGGTCTAGAAATACGCTAGATGGGTTCAAAGTACTGGGTCACCTGTGACCCAATCGTCTCCAAAGGGTTAATGAAAAGGATGATTTATGAGTAATGAGTTATGTAAAATGACATCATACGCTTTTGAATATAAATTTGAAATTCAGCAAATAGTAGCCGACCACCAGTATCATTCCAAATTCGGAAGAAGTTTTGGGTTCAAGTCCCTCTGTATACCCCATGGTTGATGTAATACAATTAATGGGGAGAAATGAGGAGGTGACAGGTGTAATCGATATATATGTGACAGGTGTTCTTAATTTCCAATTACTACCTCTCCGCCATGATAGGCTCGAGACTATATACATCACGAATAGAGAAACATAGTCCTTCATCATAACGATAATAGGTGATAACTACCTTACTATGAGTGCTACCACATATTTTAGAGCCACATGGCGACGTTTCATAAACTATCGAAAGATAGTTCATAAATTACAAATACTCAATTCAAGTACATAATAGATATGTTACTATGAGATTACGATTAGCTTATAATTTCGCTCTATTCTCGTAAGCAATAAGCATCATAATCCCTCGTCTCTCTGGCTACCCAACCCTTACAAGATAGAATTTATTGCTATCGGCAGCTAAATATATTGAAATACTAATAATTCGAATGTTAATATGCTTGTCAAACTTGGAGAACGTTTCTAAATAATCTCGATGGAGATTATTAGAAACTTCCTCTGTATGTGGGTACATATGTCACAAGACTGCCATTTTCCTTGATCTACAAGTTCTACGGAAAACGAAACGGTATGAGATATATAAGGGGTGGGGTCTTCTTACCTTAAAGATCAATGAAATATCTTTGAAAAATTTATGTCTTTGAAAAACCATAATCTTTAGGGTGGAGAAGTGGTCAGCTTGCGCGGCTAAAATAAGGGTAACCCTTATATTTTACCCGAATCCTAAAGATTATGGTTTTTCAAAGAGATACATTTTTCAAAGATATCTCATTGATCCTTAACAACATATTATGTTACATGCAGTGCAAGTTATGCACCTAATAGTCGAATGATGGTACATACTGCATTACTGCATCCAGCATCACCACTATAACAGTCTACACGCTTCAGCTTCATTGAGAAACCTATACATGCTCATGCTGTTCATTTCACATGATACAATTATTATATCTCTCTCCCTCCATGTCTTTCTCTATCTTCCTATTATGGTTTGGTCTGTTTTGGTAGCTACGGTATAGCTATCTCTCTCTATATAATATCTCTATATGACTGAATGAACAGAAAGCTGCACGTGAGCCACAATGTCGGGCTCATGTCGTACCACGATCCCCCCTCAATAATATGTTTGTGTCATGTTATAGGGCGTGCACTTGTCCGATATCCTGGAAGACCTTGCAAAGCCCTTCTTCTCTCTCTCTCTCTCTCTCTCTCTCTCTCTCTCTCTCTATCTCTCTATCTCTCTCTCTCTCTCTCTCTCTCTCTCCCTCGAGAGTAGGGGTACTTGGCAAATGGAAAATATTTGCTGTGAATTGTTCCCGTGACCTCACATGGGTCGGGTCTTGTGACCTTCTTATCACTCTATGCAAACACAATTAGATGCTTATTATCGGTTCTTTTATACCGACTGTATAGGGAGGACTTCTTTCTCTTGAGGGAGGAGCTACTAGGGGGATGGGAAAATAGAGAAAATAGAGAAAATTCAATATGTTGATAGCGATAGGATAATGAAAATGAAGGCGATGAAATTATGTTTTTCTAATGGAAGATGTAAAATGAAACAGTACCTGTATAATGAATATATTATTACTGGATTGATATTTGTTCATTTATCATTAGTTTTATTCAGGAATATGTAAGGTTATAGATCAATCATAAAAATGACGGTTCGAATTCAATTTATATCTCACTATTTCGGGCACATTGGTTTTTGGGTCTGGTTTTTCTCGTTGGTCCTATGGTTTTGGGTTCTCTCACAGAATTCACACGATAATTTCTCTTCAAATCTCATACAGCATACTCAAAAGAATTGCTGCCGTACATCCTGCAAGTGCAATTTTCACTTCCCACCTTGTTCATTTTAGGTAGCAAGAATTAAACACGTTCCATTCAATTTCTCTCTTTTACCACTTGACTAAAGGTAATTCCCTGCAGGTCTCCCAATGTAATATCATGGGGGAGGAGTTCATTTTGACAGCACACGACACGGGCCGTTAATTAATATAACTGCACTCATTCTCCCTCTTTCTCTCTCTTTATTTAACTTTTCTCTGAAACGGGGCGCTAAGTAGCGTGCGAACGACAATTTAGAACATCGTAAATAGTAAAGTCCAATTTCCTTGAGAAATTATAGAGGTGAGACAGAGGGAAAGGGGCTTTGCCATTTGAAATGTCACACAGTATTATCACAGTGTTAACATGGTGCAGCGTACGGGGTTCATTAACACTTTGAATAGTAGGGGGTGGATTGCCGCCGGCACAAGTGTCAACTCCCCTGTTCGTATGACGTACGTCTACTTTAAGTTTACTTAGAGAAAGTATAGATGGAATAAGGGAATGTGATGGGGAGAAAAAAAGAAGGGAGAGAGAGGCGAGAGAATTAGAAATAGAGAAGAAGGAGAAAGGTCTTCACTTTCAGACAGAGATTGGTGGAGCGTTTCGCTGTAATACCACGTATTGGCATTGCTGTCTAAAATAGAAAATTAAGTCTTACTTTTAGGTTTAACTATGAGAAAATATTATAACCATACTGAATTTAGTAAATGTATTTTTAATTGAATGATTTATTCTTGCTGAATTTATCATGACTCCTATTACTCCACTCCTTACTCAACAAATTGTGACAGTATTTATAATGTTGTATTGAACTTTTTTAAGGGATTTTTTATTATTGTTCCATATTATTATTGCAGTAAGTGCATGTAATATTCATGAAAAAGCTTTTACTGCGGAATCACTTAAAATATACTTAGTAAAACGCCGGGAATATTTTACCAAACTACCTCACTACTTTCTATCTCATATTTCATTAAATTTATATTTAATGTGTAAAACACATTAACCATTTTACTAAAACCTCTTTCCCCTCCTGCAGAACAAAATGGAGGAGAGAGAAGGCAATGCTTAAACAGAGCGGACCAGGAGGGGAGATTCTAATGACGAACCACGGAGGGGGAGGGTCTCTACTGTGAGGAACAATTTTATAATTTTGATTTTACATTTATTTACTATAGAATGATGGATGAATCTGGATGAATATGAAGGACTCTAAAAGCTTTTAATTCGATAACTACGATATGTTTAATACTTTATTATAAGTAGTTTAACTAGACACATTAATTAATGCGATTGAACAAAGCAACTGACAGTGACACATGGTTGAAGGGCTGAGATTGAGATCTCTCTCTACCCCTCTCCATCCCTCTTTCTTATATTCTCTTTCTAGCTCTAATTTATGGTGATCTGATCCTGGGTGGGGTGATATGATCCGTAGGCATTATTGTATGCTACCGATCTGGCCTGATGACAGATATTTTTTGGAACTAGAAATTTCCCCTTTTGACGTTATTCAGAAATTGAGGAAAGAGCCAGGGAAATCGGTCTGCACACCGACTGATCAAACTTGATTATTTTAGTCAAATTTTGACCAAGCTTGGACAGTAAAAACTGAAACTTATTAATACATATCAAAGCAAAAACCGCTGTACCCGAATAATTTTATAGGTGCCCTCACATTTCCAGGTGACAAGCTGTAAGTTGGGTCAATTAGACCCAATTATGCTAGATTAGGAAACTTTCCTGACCTTGCGGAATTGTAGAAGTTGCTTACATGATTCTCATTCAGCGTAACCAAATGAGTCGGGTACAGCGGTTTTCGCTTTGATGTGAATAAGTTTCAGTTTTAACCGTCCAAGCTTTGTCAAATGATCAAGTTTGATCAGTCTGTGCGACAAGATCTTGATTTGAAATGTTCCTCATCTGTCAGCTCTTATACCGCGCCTACGGCCCGGTGTGAGCTTACGCGGTCGAATAGACAGACTAGGCGTAGCATGGCAAACTTTGACCATACATGATCATGATCAAGTTTAGTCAGTCTGTACACGCTCTAATGATATTGAATTGTGTGTTTTTCAGAGAATAGGCGATGAAATCTCTACTGATAACGTTATGTCTCGTCTTATGTGTGAAGAAAGCACATAATCTGTCAATGTGATGACTATCCCTTGGTTAAGAAGTTACCCCTATTGATCTTTCACCCCTATGAATCGTAGGGGTGAAAGATCAATAGGGGTGACTTCGTAATCATAGTATGATACTGATAGAGCTTGCACTATTACTACACGGCTCGGAGGGGTAACCTCATTACCAAGGCTTCCCTGGCTCTAATCCCTGGGCCTTTTTCCTGTGGGTTCTATCAGTGATAGTATCAATATTCACTTATCAGGGATTCTTTATCTACAGCCTTATAGCTATTATTAGGAAGATACAAATATATTTTTAATCTATTTTCGGAGAGGCTATGATGTACCAGCGTGATTAGGTGAAATTCTTTCCAAGGACGTTTTATATTTAAGAGTTTTGTACTGTATACAATATACATTCTTTTAACAAACTTAACCAAGCTGTCGTTCGATGTTGAATATTTGGTGCTGGCGTACCCTTATAAGGGACCAAGAAAAGTATTCGGATATGTTTACTAAAAGTGCTTGAGTGTGTTTCAAGTGCTTGGAGTGGGAGCCACTGGGGGACCTCCAAACTGGTCTCGCGTGTGTTAGTGTGGGTTCAGGCATTCAGGAAACGTTCGGAGATCCCCCAGTGGCTCCCACTCCAAACATTATGATGCCACGGACGGTGATACTGATATCAGCCCTTCAATGCCTTGATTTTGAAGGGCATTGTGTCACCTTGCAAGGTTGGCACAGCGTATCTTTCAAATATCACAGTACGTGTGCCGTGTGGTGCCGCGGTATGGTAGTGGTAAATCTAGCAAACTGTAAGTTACTTGGCGTGAGGATGCATTAAATCTTTTATCGGCGATCCAAACAGTTTATCTTCATCGTGCAACTATTCCATAAATTCATCACATCTATCATGATGTTGATTCCGATATTGACAGCTTATCCTTGGGTGGTTGTAGATGCTGAACATGCTGATACTAGCAGTTCCTAGAATCTAGATTAATCAAAATTTCACATCACTTTGGTAATGGACACCTTCTAGTTCTCTTGGCATGCTTCGATGTGTATAATATTTACTAACGAAGTAAAAGTTTTACCAAAACCCTTGAGCTTAACTTTCACAGCAGGAAGAAGATTTTTAGGCTGTCCAGTATTGATTGTGTAAGAATATGCAGTTTTGGAAGTACATAGTTGAAATATGGTGAAAAACTAGCTGGAGGAGATGGTGAAGAAATGGTTAAGAATTGGTTCATAATTGGTTAACAATTGGTTACAATTGTGTCCTGTGCAATTAACTTACAAAATAGTACTCGAGTGTGTTTTCCAAAGTACAAACTCCAAAGTACATACTAACAGTCATCAAATTTCCCTTGAGGGGGTTGGTGAATGGTGGCAAATTCGTGAATTGAAGGTGGGTCTGTTTGGAATACATTTCAATGGTCTTCGAGATAAACAAGGAGTCAGATTAAATTTTTGGTTAATCCGGTCACAATTGTCCCAATTCAACAAAAGGGGCGAAAAACGGTAAAATTGACTCAGTATAGATAATGGACACCTCGAAAGATTGTGACAGGTGAAAAAATTAGCCTCTTGCAAATGGTTTCTCAGCCAAAAAGGGTCCGGGTTGATTCCATATTTCTGCGGAAATTAGAACTTCAGTGTGTGTCACGTGGTTGAGATCTCAACGAGCGTGACCAACTCCTCCCTATCACGATTTTCAGGCGAATGACTTTTTGGTATTGTCCAAAATTGTCCGAAATACAATATATGAGATCTCGTATCTTAATCTAATCATGTATTAGCAATAACACGTGTACGAATCAAAACATTCCTTAAAAGAAAAGATGCACTGGGAGAGCAATTAATTTCCTTTTTCATCTGCTCCCCATGCATTGGTCACTATGATATCTCTCCCCCATTTAGAGATTAAGTTGCAAATATAGTGCTGAGCTAGCTAATGTTTTATCTACAATAGGGATTATGGTTTCATGTGGACAATTTTAAGATTGCCAACTTTGACAATCTGATATCTGCAGTCGACAACTCGCCTAGGCAAACTTCAATCAAATACTACTTATGCTTCAAAGAAATTTCACATGCACGAGTACTTATTGAACATGAAAACAAAGCACATGGTTCAATAAGTATTCGTAGTTGGTACGGCCTCTGTCAAGATACCCATTATACGTCCCGGTCATGGCCCATGAGCGATATTCATATACGTATATCAAAAGATAAAGCATATATTTTTGTCTGAACCTATAGGTCAATAGAAAAGTTACAAATCTTGCAAAAACGACGAGAATTTACCAATATCATCTTCATACTATTTGGACCATATATCCATATACGAATACGATTGTAGACCAAATTCAATCTTATTATATAACTGCTCGTAGTCATATCACTATCAGGGGGAAACCCCGTTTAATTCCTATATCGGGGGAAGTTTTATCCTCCCTGTAAACCGGGGTTCCGATAAATCAGAGGATGATAATTTGGGGTCCGAGTTCCGACCTGTCAGAGCATTGGTCTGACCCGTGCGCGAGAACTGTGTTTACAGTGGTCATCCGACATAATTGTCACCTCGCGATTCAATCCACGATTCAGAATGAGGCGCTCATTCAAAGTGAGAGAGACGTAAAGACTAAAGGGGAGAGAGGAGTTGAAGGGCGACACCATTTTCCTATCGCGCTCTCACTACGAAGCGTGCCTCATTCTGAATCGTGGATTGAATCGTGGATGGCCGATGGAGTCGCGAGGTGACAATTATGTCGGATGACCACTGTAAGTAGTAGAACTAACCTCTGCACCGTTCTAACAAGTACCACTAACTTCTGCACCGATCTAAATAGTACCGATTCCAATATTTTATTTGAGAGACTTTGAAGACACAATTAATCACCTCTGCACCCGTCGTATCCAGGATGTATGTGTTCCCAGGTGCAGTCCAACAGCTCCTGCTCGGAGAAAGATACCAACTTGGCCACATGGATGCCTAAGTGAGATCGACGTCGCGCGCGACTGAGATCGATCCTCACATATAGGCCTCCGCTCCGTTATTGATTTTAGGGTAAACATGTTCCAAGACCTGGCTGCAAGGAACTACTGAACCGATTTACATCTCGTTTGTTGCCCCTGGCAGACAATTGTCCCTAGTTTTACGGAAAATACCCGCGAGTATCAGCATTTAGGGAATAGTGGGTCAAAATTGACGCTAAACAT
>AVPN01002984.1:0-11093 GCA_000695325.1 Pleurobrachia bachei | reverse complement strand
TTATTGACGGTACATCCGGCAATGTTTTTACTGTGTTGTAAAGCTACACTTGCCCTCTCAACACATCTCTCTTCACCTATTCGTTCTCTCTTCTTATATAGCTGTACCACCTGTTGTACACTACAGTTGCTGTTTAACATTATTGTGCTCTTCATGTCATATTCTGATTGCCAGCAACAGTTTTAATGTCACATTATGGCATTATGGAACCATTCAATGTCACTTACGTGTCAACATCAAACTTTTTAATTTATAATGATAGGATATTAGGATGCCTTTACAACTCAGAATTTCTCATTCATTTCTACCTTTCCTCTTTTACGTCTGTCACATTCACAAATTACAAACTCTATTTTCTCATACAGACACTACATTCGCTCTGTATCTCTCTGTACAATCACATAACTTCCCCTCATTCTCTCTCTGTCAGTTGTCACTATATATCACTATCTAACGCCATATTTAGAGGGTATTGAGTGTACGCTGAGCTGTAACTCAATACTATCATCCTGTGTGTACATCTCTCTTTATGTGATGCTGCAGCAGTCTGATAAATTCATTATTCATCTTAATATATGTTTTGTAAATGTACCTAAATGTTTGTAGTATAGGGCGAGCAATTCTATATACCTCCTCTTCTCTGAGCGGGCACAAAAGAGGCGTGTTGTGCTCAAAATTCTTGTGGCAGATATATTGTACATGGGTCTATTATTCTGGTAGTCGCTCTTTAAACAATCATCGCACAGTAATCACTAGTTAAACTATGATCAAGTACACCGTTATGATGTAACTTCCAACTGCACTATTTAATTACTGTCAGTGTGTGTGTAATTACTCTGTAATTTCCGGGCAACTTCCATTGTATCTCGATTCTCGATCCCACACAATGAGTCTCTAGTGCTCTATCTTATGTTGTGTTTGAATGAGCTGTGCCATCAAAGCTTCCAGCAAAACGTTGTTATTGCGCGGTATCAACTATCATCTTCCTGAAGGTGACCCGTGGGTGAGGTGCTGTGTCGGTGTTGACCTTCGTTGTTGTTTTTCATCTAGAGAGTTGTTGTTGCTTGTAAAATATACATCTGGAGAAGCAGCATTACTTTGTAGTTTTTAGCCTGAATTATTTAGGATAGACTCAACTATTATCATCTGTGTAGGATGACGATCTTCAACGTGCTGGTAGTTGGAAGAAAAGGAATTGGAAAGTCAACTTTTATTGATATCCACACGAACGACGATGGTGAGATTTAGTGATGGCAGTGTTATATTTAGCCTTGAACATATACTGCTCCAATAATTCTTGTAACAGCTATATAAATATCAAGTCTATAAAATATAAACTTCAGGCACGTATAACGATATGTCGGTCAGTAATGTTGACGGGCACGATTACAAAGTAAAGTATCACGAGTACGAAATGGAAAACGATGTATCCCAGGTATACTTCTCTATTTTCCATATCGCTGCTTTGTTTGCTGTACCGGTGTTAGATAGTTACGTAGCCCCACTTGAGAAAGAGAAAGAATCTGAGATTGTCAACCCCCATCATTTGAAAGTGTGTATGTACCTCTGACCTCTGTATGCAATGTAATCTGACTTCTTTCTAACACTCTCACACACCCTCAGTACAAGGACAAAGATCTGATTCTGTGTTGCTTTGCTGTCAACGATGTAGACAGCTACACAAGCCTCGAACTGGAGTACATCGAAGAGGTAATGATGGGGGCTTAGACTAACCAAACTAATTTATAGTTTAGATAAACAGTTCAGACTTCGAATTTAAATGACCTAGTAACCTATCATTACTGTTTATTTTAATATTTTATTTTTCAGTTCATTGTATCTTTATCTCTGATGTATTTTATTTCCATATACTCCAGGCTAAGCGTGAGGCTAAAAATGTGCCAATGTTGGCGGTGGGGACCAAGTGTGACTTGAGGGATGACCCTAACAGAGACGACATGGTCAGCATCGAGCAAGGAATGGACATGGGACGCAAGGTAAAAACATAAGGGAACCAGGGTTTCCTATAAGTTGGAGATGAACGTCGTCGAAGTCGTTCGTTAAGCGGTATCTACGCTACAGGGAGATGAACGTCGTCGAAGTCGTTCGTTAGGCGGTATCTAAGCGACAGTGCTCCTTCATAAACCAAAGCTGTAATGCTGTTCAACACACTTTTGGAACTTTCAGTGGTGGTTTGTTAACATTTTCGAATGACTTTTAACATGCCAGTCGCCATAGTTACTAATTCAGTTGCCATGGCAACCGTGTTATTTGAAAGGGGCGATGGGTTGTTAAAAAGCCCTTACTCGAGGCGCACCCAATGGGTGCGCTAGTTAGTCTAGAATATAGACTTCAGCCGGGAAATGTTGTTCATCTGCAAGGCAATAGGTACACATTTATATTCCATTCTTCATTCCCCCCATCCCTCATCTAACCCTCCCTCTCCTTGTTACTTTCGTAACCCTCGCTCCGCGAGCCGGCGTTTCTTCAAAAACAGGGTCGCGCAATCTGACAACCCTCTCCCAACTTTATTATAGTACCCCCCTCCCCTCCCCTCCCTTCCACTCGATCATCCCCCGTTATATTACCTCCCCTTCCTTCCAGGTGGGAGCTACTGCCTATTTGGAGTGCTCAACAGCCTCCAACTTCAACCTGGATGAACTGCAAGTGGAGATAGTCCAAATGATCCTCCACACGAAGAAGAAAGAAAAACCAACTAGCCATTTCTCATTTGGAATTGTCAAATGGCTTCTCGGACGATAATTAGTTAACAAATTAATATTGTATATTTCGGAGGACTGTAAAAGTAGTAAATGTAAATATAACATTAATAATACTGAATATAATATCTTATATTAAATTTAATTAACTCCAGTCTATCTCTTTTTGAAGCCATACTTTTTCCGTTCATAAAACAGGTCAGTCTTTGAGCTTCCCAGGTTGACAATCTTGGGGCAACCATCCCTGTCCTTCTCTTGGACGGTGCACTCCTTGCAATAGTAGGCATCAGACACACCCGGCCCTCCACAGATCACACAACGACCCTGACAGTGAGGGATTCATTACTCATTGAACTATAGTGAACCTCTGGCGTGAGTGGAGAAAGGGATCTTAGGGATTAAAGAAGATGACAGATGATAGTGGCCGAGTCCAGTGTTTTAAACCGTCGGGGTGCCTTGAAACCACACTGGCAGCTTTGTAACAAATTGTATTTTATAACATTGCACAACGGTAGCTGCACGGAAGGGGGTGATAATTAACTAAATACCTGGTAGGAGCCGTAGTTGCACTCATCACAGATCCGGACCAAGTTATTAGGACGGACAAACGAGTCACAAATCACACACCTCCCGTCACCTGGAGGGAGGGAGAGAGTGTAGAAATTAACAACTTTCTTACAGCATTGCCCCCACATCTCTTGTCACACATTAATTGTCACCATGATAGTGTAGTTCTGAAGAAAATTCTGCGGAACACTTACATTTTTCACAGAGACGCCCAATGGCCACGCCTGGCTGTTTCCTACACATGATCAGATCCGGGTGATGTTTCGCCATATCTCGAGACGATGCTAAAACATGTTAATTAGTTGATAATCACGCCAGTATTATTAATGGGTTAATGGAGAAAAATTAATTTAACCGTATGGATGACGTATGACATGTACATGATACGTCAGTCGTCACGTATCATGTATGTTATGTTTGCGTTTCTGGTATAATGTCATAACATTCTGTACCATTTGGGATATCCAATACACGAAAGTCAAATATGAAATCATATAACGCACGTCCCACGTTATAAAATGTATATAATATCCCTCTGCGGGCCGGGTGTGTTTGGTCCGATGTGCTAACATATTTTAATTTCAGCTGGCAAAATTCCAAATTCTGTTATCGTTGCGGTAGAATTAGGGCGGTGGTTTTCATCTCACGAGATGAATGTTTGTTTTTTAACTCTATAATGTTTAGTCGCAGTTTTATCTACTGACACGAATTTTGTCAGTAATTGTTTTTTAGATCAACCGTTTTGTGCGTATTATTACGTAAGGTTACGTCAATTAGGCTTGCCTTGTCGACGCTGTTTCACCGTGTGCAAAAGGAGGGTTAGAGCATTATAACAGAATTAGGTTTGTTGCATCATCTCGCAATAACATACCGTGAAATTCGTTAGGTTCAGGTCACGAATTACCCGGAGGAGATAAAGGTGATGTTGAAAGGCAACTGAACTGCGATGATTTTACTAACATTTAAACTTCAGTTTGTATTTTACTAAAATAATTGGATTTGGGAAATTTAGACGGGAGTCCAAACGCCTGGGCTATTTTCTGTATATAATGTGTGCTTATATAGTAGCTACATGTAGCAGTTTTTATACGGCTCCATGTCGTGTATTTCTTTGATATGTATTTGTGGTTTAATGTTTTGCAGCTGCTTCACACAAAATGTGACACTGCCAGTTACATCTCATCTGTTGTACATGTAATGAGCTGGGTGGGGTAGAAATGGGGAGGGCCGAGGGGTAGAGAGAGAGAGTGAGAGAGAGAGAGAGAGAGAGAGAGAAAGAGGGAGAAAGAGACAGAGAGCTAAGTTATAGAGGAGTTCAGATGTACCACTAATTAGTATACACACTAATTACTGTACATGCGAGGAGGTGGTTGGATCACAATGTCATCTACCTCAGTACCCGACCTCTCCTCTTACTACAGTCACTACTTCGCTTTGTTTTGAGATCTTACCCTGTAACTCTTCATACCTCAATCTCTTTTTAGATATTTGCTGTTGGGCGTGAGAATTCAACTTTTTACCAAGATTGCAATAGGATTGTTCATATTTTAAACATTCAGAGCATGTGATGCTTGCGACTATAATCATTAAGCATTATCAAATGTATAGTTTACGTTATGCTTCACATAGATCTGGAGAGTCTTCATTCTCCCTCTCCCTTTCTCTCTCCCTCGCCTACAAGGAAGTTAATAGTTTTATTGCACAGCGATGTAGTGATAGCTACAGCTGTTGGTAGTGGATGGGAGAGAGAGAGACAGAGAGAGAGAGAGAGAGAGAGAGAGAGAGAGAGAGAGAGAGAGAGAGAGAGAGAGAGAGAGAGAAACCTACAAGATGAGTGCAGGGTGCTGCAGCTGCTTCAGTAGCTGCTTCGCCCGTTGTTATTCTCTACATCAGATACTTGGGATTTGTCATCCTGGATGACATCTAGGGGTGAATCCGTGGATACCCGATACTTGGAGAAAAGCAATCCCTTCTTGTTATGCTTTGCTTAGGGAGCCGCTTAAAAGTTCTCGTGAACCCTGGATACTAATTGCAGACTGTTCCAATCTTGTTTTACCGAGCCAACTACTCAGCCATAATCTTTTTAGTATCTACGACACATCTGCTATCTTGAACACTCATTAATCAATGTCATTTTCTAGGCAAGGTCAAAACAACACTAAGTACAGTGGAGCCAGATTCTATCAAATACTGATTCAGTGAATCTAGATTTTATCAGTTACCAATTCATTACATGGGCAGAAGCAGACGTATCGAGTATCTCTCAATCTACAACAAACGGAGCCGTTTTGGGTTCAATGGTGCTAGATTTTTAGTAATCGCAACTCTGACCTATCAGGAACAGGACACTGTATGGCGGCCAAACCCTAGACTTTATCATTCCATGTTTTCCTATTGCTAACAACGTGGGTGTATGGCACAAAACTGAGAGACTGATGCATTCTTGGTGTAATTTCAGAGTTTTTATTCCCTCCCCCTGTATACCAGTTTAACATATTATACAAGATATATAACGTTGTGTAACATCAATTAATTAATAACCCTTCTTCAAAATCTCGATTACTATGTTATGTACAATAATTACAGATGGGTATATGAAAAGTTCACAATTCACTTTTAACACAATGTAAAATGTCACACTAAAATCAATAAAAAACAAACTGGCCACTATAAAAATATCTTTCCGAAAAACTAAAAAAAAACTGATATATCGTGGTTACTGTTTTGTGTTTATAAACCACCATGTCATTAATCATTATCATCATTTGAAAATATCATTCTTTATCTACATGTACACAGGTCGTGAATAACGGACAGCCTAATCCTCTGACAATAATCCCTCCGGATCTTCCTCAATCAGATCCCTCAAACTGGGCGAACTGGCAATTAACAACTCCGAACACCGCACCATATCAATCGACATCTCGGAACTAACTGAACTCGTTTCACTCGGTCCGTCTCTCTCAACATTACTTCGTGCCATCCTCAACATGTCTTTTAGGACGTTAGTGGAAATGGTCACGTACGCATCACGTGTATCCCCACAACTGAACTCATCCTCCCCAGGTATGTGAACGAGACTGTTTCTTTGGTAGAACATGTGCTTTGTAACAAACTGCTTGAATTGAGGGTCCAGGGATGATTTCTTTATTTTCTCCCCGGCTGGCATTTTTTTGGATATCACACCGGGTGGAGGGAAGTGCTGAGCTATCAATATTTCCACGTGTTTAGTACTGATTACAACTAGTTCAATATCTGAGACGAGGAGGAGACGTTCCATTAGTTCATCTACATCTGTCTCGGTGTGGAGTCGTCGACTGGACAGGGGTAAGGGGCCGTCTGGAGTTGTAGGGGTTGTCATGGTGCTAAAATTCTGAAATAGGAAAAGCGTTGATTTGATTTTAGTTCGTTACAGTTAACAGCAAACTCGACAAAGGTTGCCAAAATTCAAACACAAATTGCAATCACTTCAAAAATTTACAATTTTTTTAAATAATAATACAAATCAAAATACCCAAATGCAAAATTAAATCATCGGTCATGCTCATGCTCAAAACTACAAAACTACAAACTATATACAATACGCATACTTTCAATTTAAATAGATAAAGGCATCCCTCTGAATGCTATTAGATGTCTAGATAATATAATGAGGTCTTGATTTCCTAGTTTTCCCCGACTTCATATTGGTGGGTTTTGGTACGGAACGCTGAAATACCTCATCACATAATAATCCCTCTGGATCTTCTTCAATCAACTCCCTCAAACTTGGTGAGCTGGAGAGCAACAAATCCGAACACCGCTTCATTTCGTCGGACAATTTTCCACAATGCAATGTCATTTTTATGGACCTTGGGTAAAGGTTCTACATAGCTACTATTTGGATCCTCAGAACCCTGAGCAACAAAATCGAAATAAACTTCTCCACTTATCAAGTTCTTCAGAACACCGGCACAAATCGATATGAAAGCATCCTTGACCTCTTTTGAAGCAAATTTATCTACACCCGACGTGTGGACAATATCGTTCCTCTGGTATATGATATTTTCTATGATATATGTTTTCATAGCTTTGTTAAGGAATGATTTATTTACCATCACACCACATGATGATCGTTTACTGGATCTAAGATGATTTGAAGGAAAAAATCGATCCCTGATAACAGTGTCTAGATATTTGCAGGCGATTACAACCAGCTCAATATCAGTGACTAAAAGAAGATCTTCCATAAGTTCATCTACATCAGTATCAGTCTCGAGAGGTCGACTGGATAGGGGCGACGATATCTCTTGAAGTATCAGCCGGGGTGGCTCACAATTAGGGACAGCAGCAGATAAGGCTTTCTTCACTTTTTTCTTCGCCTTCAGGTATGCTTTCTTTCTGGCCCGTCGAGTTTTCATGGTCTAAGGACAAGAAATTTGATGTTAAATGATTCAAATGGAAAAGCAATACAGAAAGGCATGGAAGCAGACAAGACGACAAACAAATCCAATGACGAGATGAAGAAAAATATACAGAAAAAATGATATAAAAAACAATGTGGCTTGTAAAAGGGGTTAAAAAGGGGTTTGAAACAAGTCCATTAAAATATAGATAAAATAAAAAAGGTCTTGTTTATTGTGGCTTATTACACGTGTTGTATATATAAATAATGAGCCAGTAATCTGCAAGTAATCAAGTTGTTGTTCTAGTTGTGATGACATATTCGGGAAATAAATATGGGAAATATTTAGTATAATGGTTACACGGCATATCATGTGACTGACGTTGTTGTACCACGAGTGGAAAGTCCGTTTTAGTACTCAAAACCACCATAATCCTGACAGTAATCTCTCTGGATCTTGTACAACCATCTTACTCAAACTGGGTGAACTGGCTAGCAACAAATCCGAACACCGCTTCAATTCAGGAGTCATGTCCCATCTACTAAAAATTTCCCTCGCCTCAACAAAGCCAGATTGCATTTCTATTCCATTTCTAAATTGGATAAGGAAATCAGAAGGTTTTCTATCGGATTCTTCGATAAGCAATTCCTTCAAAATACTGGTACATGTAGATATGAACGCATCCCTAACCTCCTTGCTAGCAAAGTTATCCACACCCGGAGTATGAACAAGATCGTTCCGCTGGTATAGAATGTGAACTGATATCAACTTTTTCATACCTTTGTTTAGTGTTGATTTATTTACTTTCATACCGGCGGTTAATCTTCTATTAGAATCATATCCTGGAAGGAAACGATCCACAATAACAGTCTCTACATGTTTGCTGGTGATCACAACCAGTTCAATATCCGATAAGGGGAGAAGACCTCCCATAAGTTCGTCTACATCAGTATCAGTCTCGAGAGGTCTACTAGATAGGGGTGACGATATCTCTTGAAGTATCTGCTGGGGTGGCTCACATTTTGGAGCTGCTGCAGATAGGGCTTTCCTCACTTTTTTCTTTGCCTTCAAATATGCTTTCTTCCTGGCACGTCGAGTTTTCATGTCCTAAGAACGAGAAATTACAGGTTAACCGAATGACAATACAGAAAAGTGTGGAAGCAGACATCAAAAACTCCACTGAAAATCATAAAATGAAAATTGAGATAAAAATGTAATAACAATTCATGAAAAGGTTAAAAAGTACAGTGGCATGTTACCGCAACATTGCAGATGAACGCAACCAACAACTACCGGTACACTTTCTCTTTAAAGCAGTTGTATCTAAAATCGTTCCCACTGTATAACTGCCACATCTCTTCAAACTCGGCCTTATAAGCATCAATAACATTCCTAGTATAACTGATAATCACGTTCTCTCTGTTCCCGTTACCCCGGGAAAAATTATACGATCCCGTGGTAACCGCCCGGGAATCAATCACGACAAACTTGTTGTGCATGAGATAGTCAGACCGGTCAAATCTGAAGGGGATCCCTGCTGATCTGATAGGCTGAAGTCCATCGATATCCTCTGCATTGCAGATACACCTCACCCTCACACCCCTCTCCTTAATCTCAATGAGGAGACTCATCAGTTCGGGGGAGGATATAACAAACATACACACGTCAAGAGTGTGTCGTGCAGAGCGGAGAATCTCGCACAATCGAGGCAGGGAGAGAGGTTCATGGAGGTACTCACAGGAGGTATTGAGGCAACCTCGTGAGGTTTTGTAGTAGGGACATTGGATACCTCGATCAGGGAAGAACAGTGCCTCCGTTGAGGGATGTTTAGGAGGGGGAGGTTTTGGTTTTTGGGATAGTTTGTAGGCGAGAAAGGCAAGGATTGTCGTAGAGATACAGGATGCTGATACACAGACAGTGTCCATTCTGGGATAATAGTGAGGGATTAAAGAAAAGGTAACAGATAACAGTAACATAACAGTTAACTCTTACAACAACTTGAGTAAAAAACTTTTCAATAACTTACAAATCATTTCACAGCAAATAAATATCAACTACACAAGAAACTCATTCCACTTCTGTGGCTTTATTCTCCAATTTCAAATGACTCAACTTGTCCTCAAGGGTACTAAACCCAAGTATTTTCATTTGCATAAAACTAGATACGTTCCACCACACGTAAATACCGTCTGTGTACCCCGAGTAGAGGTAAGTGAGGGCGAGAACGATACATGTCCCCGCTACAATGTACCAATACTCCTTGTTAAACATTTGCTGTACAATTGTTAGTGTCGAAATATTGATGGAGTGTGGGCCACTACCCGACGATGCCCTCTGCTCAAAGAGCTTCAGTCTCGTTGGAACAAACACACCCGTTTTGTGGAAGTTAAACACCTTGTTGTCGATGGTAACACTGTTTTTGGCGGCGCTGAACTGGCAGGCTGTTACAGGAATGTTGTGATAACTGTTACCAGCGTGAGTTACCATGGAAACAGTTTTCATTCCCGGATCACAGTTTAGCTCCTTGACGGTCCATGAGCCGAGGTAAACAGAGAAGGGATGTGTGAACAAACCACATATAATCAGTTGCTGACACACCGCTGTAGTGGAAGTAGTCCAAGTAAGGCACACCTATGGTCAAGTTGAGAGCAAATTGAGGCAGAAATACGCCACTGATAATTTTTGAACCAGTGTGCAGTTTATGAAGCATTTTACTCTCCATCCCTGTACCAGAACTGAAGATCTCATTTCGGGTTGAATGTTTGACAGATTTCAGGGGCGGTGGACGCCTCGGATTAGGTCTTGTGGAAAACGTATATCGTCCAAGAAAAGAAATTTGAAGGATCCTACTTTTGAATATCATAACTACATATAGAACTGTAAGCTGGATAAATGATTAGAATTTAGATCAAAATGGCCATTGGAAAGCGTTTCATAGTTCACTTTCCCGCACCAAAACCCATTACTCAACCTAAAAAAGATCTCTATTTTGGTTATGTGAAACTTTCGGCGGACATAGCTACACCCCCTGATGAGATACCTTAAATTTTGAGGCCAGAAATGCTGTGTCGAGTTTTTGCCTTGTGGCATATAATACTCGCAGCTACGTTCGCATTTCGATTTTGGGAGTTTTAGACTTCGTTTCGTGTAAAAAACACGCGGGACCAAGATTTCAGATTTAACGCTGGCCAAAAAAAAGCCACATTTTCAAATTTGCGCGGCGTAAAACTTCGTCGTTTTCCTATTTTAAATCGCGTGTTACATTTCATAAGGAACCATAATAAAGTTCAAGAGCCTTCAAGAGCACCCAAGAGCGCACCACAATCAAGAGAGACCAAAGTGGGCGCGATTATAATCTGGGTGCCTCGCATCGGCTTTACAGGTGCGCGCTACCAAAAGAGTATACTTAGACCAACTTTTT
>AVPN01002980.1:0-11036 GCA_000695325.1 Pleurobrachia bachei | reverse complement strand
AGAGAGAGAGAGAGAGAGAGAGAGAGAGAGAGTGAGAGAAAGAGAGAGGGGGGAAAGAGAGATACAATATAGGTCTACTTTATAAGAGAGTGATTTTTGAAAAGACCATTTTAATATTGCAATAATCATTGCCCATGTACGAAGTGGTGAAGATATTTTGTGGCTCATAAATGATTGCAGCTTTTCCAGGAAACCACAATTGCACACTAATATACAGATTTAGTGGCAGTAGGCCAGGGTATATAATAGCTGTCATTAGAACAATCTTGGATCTTTTTGATGACACAATTCAATCTCTCTTTAAAAAACTAACTGAGATGCCGAATATCTCGCTCTGTTAGAAACCAATAACTATCGAAGGGGCCAGAGAATTCTGTCCCAGCTGGAAGATTTTGTATTAACCTTTGGGTTTTGTATTATACAGCAAGACGAAGTTCATGACTAACCATGGGTTGGTCTGGACCACAACGGCCTAATGTAGAAACCGGCTCATATGGACAATTCCGTTCATGTCGACCGGGCCGAATCGGCCCCGGCCACAAATGCCGATTCTGGTCCCCTTCGACCGGCTTTAACAATTAAGATGTACCCGGAATTCCTTCCTCAAGATAATATATGGACCGTCAGGAGACTCTAAATGAGAAACCGGGACTTGTGCAGATCGATCAACACACTCGCCCTCTCTGGCCGCCGCTACTCAAACCTCATGGATATCTCGGATACTCAATCTGGATATATCCCAGATACTCATTGAAAGGTGCGACCATGATTTCTGTCCATACATGTAATCGCTTTGGATTTGCCCGCATAGCGAACCCCGAAGGGCGCGAACATGAGGGGCGCGACGTGCCCAAGCTTTGGATGGACCAGCGATTTTCAACGGATAACTCAATCGAAAAAGAAATATCCAACAGGATTAATTTCGCGTGATATTTATTGCTGTGAGGTCATATATTTTCTAACGAAAACTAACGAAAAACAATTTCATAACAAATAGCAATGAAAATTTTAGTAACACGAATATAACTCGTAGATCAATATAGTAACACGTGTGACACATTCTATTACAATCACTCTGTTTAAGAAAAAAATCTAAGCCCCATTATACTTTTCAGAACACACGAATGCTCTGTTTTCATCACAAAATGTTCATGACTCTCTCTTTTCAATAAGTTAAACAATAGTTATAGTCCAAGGTGTCTTAGTTTTAGTTTCCAAAACTCTAAAAAATCTCACAAATTTCATAATAATAGTCTCTCAATCATCTTAAACTTTGCTGAGTGAAAAGTGTTTCTTGACACTGGTTTTCGGTGTAAAGCTCACCAAACTGTTTCTCTTAATCAGCTCCTCCTCTGTATTCCCACTGTACGTTGGAGTATCACTCATCATAGTGTTTAGAGAGCTCTCATAACTAGCATTCCTGGCCATTCTCTGTTGTCCGTTGCTATAGTTACCATTGTTACCATAGTAACCAGCACTACCCGAGTGATAGTACCCTCCATTCATCCCATACACAGATCGAGGTAGACTCCTTTGTCTGTTTAGATTACTGTTGTTGTATCGAGAATGCTCGCTGATCCTAGTAGATTCCAGCTGAGGGGCCGGGGGAGCTGGGGCACGACCACCCCTCATCTTCAGCCGTTCAATATCGGGATCAAACATTGACAAATTCCCCGCATCCCCCATGTTTGAGATTTCAGCCACGGTAGAATAACCTCCACCATGTCCGTTACTGTTCTGCCACGCATTCGGCATCCTTTGGGGTCGCTGGGGGTTACCACCGCGGGATGATCCGGGGATTTGATCTTTCTGTTGTCTCACCATTACAGCAGCAGCAGCATGGCCATTTTGTGCGGATCTGTACCTGGATCCATAGTACAGACTAATAAACTCGTGTACAGTTTCTGGTTTTGTTCGGCCCTTGGTCTCAGGGAGACAACATAGGAACATGGGTGAGATTAGGACGGCACCGCCTGCCACGGCGTACACAAGTCCGTAGTTGATGGAGTTCAGCCAGAGGAGGAAAGGTACTCCCATGCCCACAAACCGGGTCGCCATATCACAATACATGTAGAGGTTGGATCCATTACTGGCAGGTGCGACCTCATTAGTATAGACCTTCAGTAGGATGATACATCCCGCAAGCAGTAGTTTGGAGAGAAGGTAGAAGAGTGTCCGGACTATGTTGTGATCTACAATGCATGCAAGGAGGAAGACACCAGCGAGACAGTTCCACAGGGTGATGGTCCGTTTTCTACCGAGTCGCTCCATGATTGAGAGGGGGAGAGATCGACCAGGGATATCACAGAGACCTGAAATAAAGTGGATGGTTAAAATGTGATGCAGATGATGGTAATATAATGGTCACTGTACTGGCACTTGGCAGTCGCAGACGTAAAAGTATTGCATTCGGTAAATGAAAATAAATGTGAAATGAATGAAAAAAGGGGGGTGTGATCAGAACTCACCTAGCAGGACTAAGTGAAGGTACGCATTTCCAGGGAGGTAAAGAACATTGAAATAGAGAAGGTACTCTGCAACATGTACCAGTGACCACACGATCAGTAGCGATATAAAGGTGGTGACCAGTTCCCGCTCACTCGACAACTTTTCAACTGGAGAGAAAGAAACAATTGGGTTAGTTGAACGAACTAGGTATTGCAGCTAGGAGATTAAATGTTATCTGGGGATGAACGTTGTTGAATTGTTCATACTTTTTTCTGGAGCACGGAAGTTGGAAACAGTGTCAAGCGACTCAAGAAAATAAATGGGAACTTTTAAACTTTTTTAGTCTCTTACCCTCTCGTTCTTTCTTAGCGTCCACAATATAGAACTGATCTCTGATCCTCCGGTTGTTCCAGTTTACTCGATGGATAAATGATACTATCTCCCCTCCTCGACCTGTCAGGATGATACTTACTTATATTAATCTGATTGAGGAAAGATCGTACCAAATGATGGATAGCTCTATAAATATACAAATATATATTTTGTCTTCTCTTCTCTCACCCCGCTCCTATAATAATACACACGTGTGCACGGCGTATAACAGTTATTAGTACTAGCCAACTATTCTTAGCACTTTATTACTACATGTACATCTACATGAATTAGAATTGAATTCAAAAGGAGACATCATCACCAATGTCCAATCTTACAAGTTACAACCAACCCAAACTGTCAGAGCATTGGCACGGAGCACACAAGAACTGCGGTCAGAGTATTGGCCTGACAGAACCCAAAAGAGGTTGTTACCTTTAGCTTGAAGCCACTTGGGTGATTCTGGTATGAAAGCTGAGAGGAAGGCTGCGTGAACGGATATCAAAGCTCCCATCACCAGGCAGAGAATCTTCCAGTTCTGACAGAGATATGCTGCACCCGCCAGCGATAAGAATCCTAAACCCTGCAGAATAGATCGCGGGTGAGTTGAAATCATATTGACTAAGTTTCAAAACAGGAAATTAGTTTGAAGGTTCAAATAAGTAAGGGTCAAACCTTAGCTTAGTAAATCGAAGTTTGAACTTCAAAATTTAATGTTCGAGACCGGTATGTACCTGCAAACTGCGGTATTGGGTAGCATATGGTTGTCTGTGACTCTCATTCATACACTCAATCATCAGGACGTATGGTATCATTATAAAACCCTCCATGGTGAATCCGTCCAGTGCACGGAGTATCACATAGACCTGAGGGGAGAGATTTGTTCTAGTTAACAGCTCGGCATCCGAAATAACATATCAGCAGTATCACAGTAGGAGGAAAGCGTTTCACCTAGATCCAATGTGAATGCTATTCTGAAATCTGATCATTGTCCCTGTCAATATTACCTCATAAGACAAGCTGCATCCAAGCAGCCATGTTATGATTGAGTTAGCCCACACCCCAATAACGATGGGCCAGCGCCTCCCAAACTGGACACTAATACTCCAAAAAGAGAGGAACCCACAGATGCGACCAGCGAAGAAGACACAGGGGATTAGGTAGAGTTTTAGCGGTGAACAGTAGAGAGAGAAATCACTGGAAATATTGTTTGTTAGTTGTAGTTGAGATGACTAATGATTAAACTGACAACTTAGGTATTATCTGAGCATTGTGTTTTGAGTCGCCTGACACTGTGTTCGTGAATGAACAATTCAACTTGTCTTACCTGACAATAGAAGTAGAGTTTTCTGCAAACACCCATTTCCTGTCACTGTAGCACGGTGGCAGCGTCACCCTGAGAGACACAATTCACGTTACTTTTATGTTTCATGTTCTACGGAATTGTACACACGGTCGACAATAGGACCGGATAGGACCGCGGTCCTATTGTTCAAAACACCGGAAATATATAACAATGTGTTTGTTTTTGAAAACAATGAAACATGGAAAGTACCATGGCCAGGCCATGGCCACTAATTACATACCCCAACTTATCCTAGATAGGTTTTCCTAAATCTCCACTCATCCTATCTAGGTATGTATTCCTAATTTTCTCTACTCATGACTCACCTTTTGACGGCTAAATCTTCATCTCCCCACCTCCAGGGGACGGGTTTAGCGGTAAACAGTTCAATACAAATGTGAAACACCTGCACAGGAAGGGATGATGTGGCTTAGAAGTACTCAATAATATCATATTGGTTCTCAACCACCAATTTTGCGGCTAAACGCTACTTGGCACTAGCTAAATAATTACAGAGATTTACACACAGAGCGTGTGGGGTGAACAATTACCTCTTGGGCGGTTAGAAGGGAGCAAATAGTAAAAAGAAAGGCCTGGAATCGCCCATAGTTGTTTGTCTTATCAATAGCTTCACTTAACGTTAGCGGAACCATCACTCTGGTGGGGAGGGGGAAATATGTGGTTAGTTATAGCTTGAAGAAACGGAGAGGAGGAGATACTGATAACTATTCAAGTTGGGTAACTACAGGTAGGCAGAATTTAGACTCATCAATATTCATGACCTGCATACTGTGACAGGCTGCAAAGTGCATTGTTACCCTTACAAGCTCACTACATTGATCTACCACCTTGGCGAGAAATGTAATTTACACATGAGAGGGAGGGGTCTGTGATGCTTGGGGCAGCGGCGGGATACATTGGTATAGAGGGCACATGTGTAGAATTAGCCCATGACAGGAATTAGTGTCACAACTACTGGGCCTCAGTAAGGAGAGAGGTAAAGATAGAGAGATAGAGAGATAGATGGAGGGAGATATAATTTCCGGGGTCATTCCCGGCCATCTATGTCAGGCGAGCTGGATAGTGGATACAGTTACATGTGAATATATTCATGTCAAGGATGGTTCAGTATTCATAAGAATTCTCGAGAACTACACTACTAAAGGAGCTCCTCTAAACTAACTGTGAATAAGAGCTACAACTTGTTTGCCTGAACCAACGAAAAACTTACTAACAACTCCCTTCAACAATAGTTAGGGAAGATGTCGAAAGTAAATTGGAGCTGAAATATAGGATGAAAGCTAAGCTACTGTAGTCGTCTTAGGACTTAGGCACACACAGACAAACAGTACACAGCTTATAACGACCTTTGACCTCATCATCATTGTGTCTCCCTCCCTTTCTTTTGTCTCTTATACCTCACACCAGTTAAATAATAGCTCTCCCCCACATGTACAGTTCAACCATTCCTCACTCTCCCAATGTATTGACCCGAAAAAGTATGGATCTCTAAAGGGAAAATAGAGCAAGACAGAAAAGACAGAGGGATAGAAGCCTACAGAGCTACACAAGCTAAACAAAACATAATACAACTGCAACATGCATAATTCTCGAAGCTACGTATCAAGCGATTACTGCAATATATGCACGAAAAAGTATGTTCTTGATCTTGAATTGAGCTGCGGAAGATAGAGCGGAAGGCAAGTATGTAAAATGGATCTGTAAGTAGAAAACATGGACAAGGACAGTACTAGAGGAGAGCTGGTATAACGTAAAACAAATTTTATGGTGTCCTCGTAGAAAAAATATAAAAGGAAATATTGGCCATGAAGTATTCATGAAGCCAAGAGAACAATTAGACTATTAAGCCATAATAGTCGAATCGTTATCCTTAATAATTAAGGAGACCAGTTATGACATTGATGTCATAACTTATTATTATTATTATTATTATTATTATTAGTAGCGATGTGAAGGTGGTTACCAGTTCCCGCTCACTCGACAACTTTTCAACTGGGGAGAAAGAAATTATTGGGTTAGTTGAATGCAAATGGTATTGCAGCTAGGAGATTAAATATTGTCTGGGATGAAAGTTGATCAAGTAAATGTAAACTTTTAAACTTGCTTAACTCTTACCTTCTCGTTCTTTCTTAGCGTCCACAATATAGAACTGGTCTCTGATCCTACGGTTGTTCCAGGTCGATACTCGATGGATAAATGATACTATCTCCCCTCCTCGACCTGTCAGGATGACACAATGTTGATCTTGTTGAGGAAAGATCGTACTAAATAATAGCTCTAATCTCTAATTATATATATATGCTTATTTCGTCTTCTTTTCTCTCACCCCACTCCAATAATAATACACACGTGTGCACGGCGTATATAACAGTTATTAGTGTAACAGTTATTAGTACTAGCCAACTATTCTTAGCATTTTATTACTACATGTAGATGTACATTATAATTTATAACACACTGTTACATATTGCATTGATTATAATAATTGGATTCAAAAAGAGACATCATGACCAATCCTACAAACCAAACTGTCAGAGCATTGGCACGGAGCACACAAGAACTGCAGTCAGAGTATTGTCCTGACAGAACCCAAAAGATTGTGTTACCTTTAGCTTGAAGCCACTTGGGCGATTCAGGGATGAAAGCT
Source organism: Pleurobrachia bachei (assembly GCA_000695325.1). Taxonomy (NCBI): domain Eukaryota; kingdom Metazoa; phylum Ctenophora; class Tentaculata; order Cydippida; family Pleurobrachiidae; genus Pleurobrachia; species Pleurobrachia bachei. Next base: position 4,203 of record AVPN01002980.1, on the reverse strand, counting down.
GAGAGGAAGGCAGCGTGAACGGATATCAAAGCTCCCATCACAAGGCACAGAATCTTCCAGTTCTGACAGAGATATGCAGCACCAGCGAGCGATAAGAATCCTAAACCCTGGAAAGTAGATCGCGGGTAAGTCAATCATATAAAATTGAGTGTTTCAAAACAGGAAATTAGGTTCAAATAAATAAGAGAAAAACCTTAGTTTCGTAATTTGACTGAACTTCAAAAAGCTCGAGGCCGATATACCTGCAAACTCCGGTATTGGGTAGCGTATGGTTGTCTGTGACTCTCATTCATGCACTCAATCATCAGGACGTATGGTATCATTATAAAACCCTCCATGGTAAATCCATCTAGGGCACGGAGTATCACGTAGACCTGCAAGGAGATTAAATTTTATTTAACAGCTCGACATTCGAAATAACATCTAATCAGTAGTATCACGTTCACCTGAATCTCATGTGAATGCTATTCTGATACGATCTAGATTATGATACGAATACCAATATGTCCCTAGCAATATATTACCTCATAAGATAAGCTGCATCCAAGCAGCCACGTTATGATTGAGTTAGCCCAGACCCCAATAACTATGGGCCATCGCCTCCCAAACTGCACACTAATACTCCAGAAAGAGAGGAATCCACAGATGCGACCAGCGAAGAAGACACAGGGGATTAGGTAGAGTTTGAGGGGTGAACAGTAGAGCGAGAAATCACTGGAAATAGAGGAGGCTTGTTAGTTGAGATTTCTATAAATGATTTAGAAATTAAACTGACAATTTAGGTAATAAGTAATCTGAGGGATTCTACACGTGTGATTGTGTTGTACCTGACAATGGAAGTAGAGTTTTCTGCAAACACCCATTTCCGCTCACTGTAGCACGGTGGTAGCGTCACCCTGAAACACACAATGTTACTTTCATATCTTTGTACACACGTAGTTGTACACACGGTCGACAATAGGACCGCGGTCCTATTGTTCAAAACACCGGAAGTTTATAACAAAATGCTTGTTTTTGAAAACAATTAAACATGGAAAGGCCATACCCGAAGGTATTCCTAATTTTCTCTACTCATCCCTTAGATATATTCCCAATTTTTCTCTACTCACTGATTCTCACCTTTTGACGGCTAAATCTTCATCTCCCCACCTCCAGGGGACTGGTTTAGCGGTAAACAGTTCAATACAAATGTGAAACACCTGAAGGGAAGGGAGGATGTCATGTGGCTTAGATGGAGATTAGAAGTACTCAATACAATATGTCATTTTGGTAATAGACTAGATTGCTGAAAAGGGTAGTCTCCATCCACCACTTTTGTGGCTAAACGTCGCTTGATAATTACTGAGATTCAGCACGAAGATCAAGAGCGTGTGGGTTAGCGAACAATTACCTCTTGGGCGGTTAGAAGGGAGCAAATAGTAAAAAGGAAGGCCTGGAATCGCCCATAGTTGTTTGTCTTATCAATAGCTTCACTTAACGTTAGCGGAACCATCACACTGGAGGGGAGAATAAATCTGTGGTTAGCTATAGCTTGAAGAAAAAATGCTGAGGAGAGATAATGTTTCAGATACACTGAATGGTGTTCATTAAAGATTGTTAATTCAGATGTTTTAAAATAGAGTTAATAAATAATTTATGGACTTTCAATGACATCAAGATACAACATTTTGAATACTGATTATACTGATTATTATTCAAGTTGGGCAACTACAGGTAGGCAGAATTCAGACTCTTCAATATTTATGACCTGCATATTGTGACAGGCTGCACAGTGCATTGTAACCCTTACAAGCTCACTGTTATACGATGTACCACCTTGCAATATAATTTACACATTACGAGGGGTTTGTGATGCTTGGGGCAGTATGATACATTGGAACAGAGGGCACATGTGTAGAATTAGCCCATGACAGGGATTAGTGTCACAACTACTGGGCCTCACTAAGGAGAGCTGTAAAGATAGAGATAGATGGAGAGACAGAAGGAGGGAGATACAATTTCCGGGGTCATTCCCGGCCATCTACGTCAGGAGAGCTGGATAGTGGATACAGTATGTGAATATATTCATGTCAAAGATGGTTCAGTGTTCATAAGAATTCTCGAGAACTACACTACTAAAGGATTTCCTCTAAACTAACAGTAATATAAAAACGAGCTACAGATTGTTTGCCTGAACCAACGAAAAACTCACTAACAACTCCCTTCAACAATAGTTAGGGAAGATGTCGAAAATAAATTGGAGCTGAAATATAGGATGAAAACTACTGTACTTAGGTACACACACACACAGCTTTATAACGACCTTTGACCTCATCAATGTCTATCCTTTTGTCTCTACCTCACACCAGTTAAATAATAGCTCTCCCCCACATGTACAGTTGGACTATTCCTCACTCTCCCAATGTATTGACCCGAAAAGCATGGATCTCTAATAAAGGGAACATATTAGAGCAAGCTGCAAGACAGAAAAGACAGAGGGATATAAGCTCTATACAGAGCTATCTAGTACAAGCCAAACAAAATATAATACAACTACAACATGTATGAATGTCATATATAATTCTCGTATCAAGCTCGATTACTGCAACATATGCACGAAAAAGTATGTTCGTTCTTGATCTTGAGTTGCGGAAGATAGAGCGGAAGGCAAGTATGTGAAATGGATCTAAGTAAAAAACAAAATATGGACAAGGACAGTACTAGAGGAGAGCTGGTATAACTCAAGAAAAATGTTTTGGTGGCCTTGTAGAAAAAATATAAAAGGAAATATTGGCGATGAAGTGATTATGAAGCCAAGAGAATAATTAGACGATTAAGCCATAATAGTCGAATCGTTATCCTTAATAATTAAGGAGACCAGTACGGCTGGAACACCGATAAAGAAACGAAAATAATGATAATTGGTTACCAGACCGATGAATAAAGAAGAATATAAATCTATTGAATAAAAGAAAGAGAGCGATACCAATTACGGTGTTCTCGAAAGAAGTAAATAGGACGAGTTTCAGAAAATATACTAGGCGGAGTCAATAATTTTAATTGCCCACAGTTCCATGCAAGCATGATCATAAAAAACCACAAAGCCCCATCTCTTTTAATCTCTCTTTCTCTGTCTCCCTTTTTTTTCTCCCTCTCTCTTTCTCTCTCATTCTGTCTGTAGGCACCACAATTACCTATCGACACCGCACCACTAAACATACAAGATCATTAACAATTCGTTATAAAAAGCGATCGAACGATTGTTATACGAGAGAGAAAGCGAGGGAAAGAAAGAGAAAGAGGGACGAAGTCACATTTAAAGACAGCGAAAGAATAAACATGTGAATGACGTATAATAATGAACACTCTTGTAAACATAACACTGAACAAAAGCAACAGGGTCCGAAACTTTGCGGAAATCTCAAAGAAAGGATGAAAAGAAACGAAGAGAAAGATAGCTTCAAAAATGTACAACAGAGCTGGAGAGAGAAAGAGGGAAAAAGAGAGAAGGACGCGGAGCCCACGCTATTGTAGTGTGTGAGCACCGGCGGTGTGAATGTTGCTGCATTGGTTTCCTGGTACGTCAAAAAGGCGGGAAACACCTGTCTGGGAAGGAGTAGAGAGAGAGAGAGAGAGAGAGAGAGAGAGAGAGAGAGAGCGAGAGTGAGAAAAAAAGATAGACACCGCCTAGAACAAGGAAGGCATATTATAGGCGTCTAACGAGTTGTCATAAAACGACAAATGAGTGACAATAGACAAATTTTATACTTTATTGCGAACCATTCTAAGTGTGCGATTTACACTATAAACACCTATCACTTTCTTGAGTATCAATTCAAGGATATATTTATAATGATGAAAGGAATGCAAAATGATACATATCGTGGCAGGCTTAGATTGTAGGTAGTATAACATGATCAGAATATCATATAATCGACGATAGATTGTGAACTGATACCCTTATATCTTAACCTTCGTCGGTCGCTAATTGTAGTGGGAAAACGGTAATGGAAAACGACGACACGGAATGACGACGCACGACCGTGACCAATCAGTGCTAAAAAAAAAGAATTTTTTGCGGCACGTTATGCAGAGTCTGCGTCCCATTACTGTAATTCCATTACGGTAATCCCACTACAAGCAGCACTGCTCTGCCCCTTTTTTTAGAATGAAATATTTGCATTTTTTAAGTTTCGAGAAAATCGACTTTAAAGTTTTTTAGAG
>AVPN01002978.1:0-10989 GCA_000695325.1 Pleurobrachia bachei | reverse complement strand
AAATGGCTTCCCCCGAGGATCCCGGTAAATCGGGGTCCGACTGTATATGTCATATTAACACCTAATTAACAACTCATCCCCCTCCTAGGTGGCGTTCATGTTATGTTCCCTGCCTACAACAGTAATTCTGGTAATGCTGTTGAGATCCGAGGACCACAAACTAGCCTCCCTCACTCCCTTCCACTATAACATAATACACTGGGTATTGCTACTGGACTCCTGTATTAATCCCATGATATGTGCCTTTCTTAGCAAGAAGTTCAGAAGTAAGTTGATCTGTGTGAAGGGTCAAATAATGGCCGTCACTGAAACCTGAGACCTCAGGTTTCAGTGGAAAATAGCCGTGGCCTGAGGCTCAGGCACGACTGTTTTCCCCCAATAAATCCAGTTCTGAGTTTTTAAAGAAACTCCCACTCTTTCTCCATATGGCTATTGAAAAGAACTATTCTCCCTCCATTATAACCTGTTCTACTAACCCTCACCATTCTCTCTACAGGTGCGTGTAAGCAGCTCCTTCGAGTTCTCGGGGAGATTATCTGTGACACCTTACACTACGCGTGTATTGAACAGAACGGGTGTCTTCACAGTCTCAGAGACCAGTTCAATACTAACCTGTCTGACTCGGTTACCAAGCTCAGAAAGGTATGATGAATTTTAGGTTTTAGTAAAGATCTGGATTGGCCATTAGATGTTATCATACATTTTTCTGATTCTCATATCCTGCTTTTTTAAACCATGTTCTACATTCCAGGATGCCAAAGCCCTCAGAAGGCGGCTCTGTAAGTCCCTGTGCCCCAAAATATTCCAAAGCGAGATGGACAATGTTGTTATTAAAGTCACCATCAACAATCGATCAGGTAAACTGCATTATAAAGTTATTCTCTGAATCCATAATTCGGAATTACTCAATCCTCATTTATCTCCCTTTACTTGTCGAAGCGAGCTTTTTGTTCCTCGCTATGCAGATCCTTTAGTTTTATTGTCCACTTTGAAGCCCCATTATTGCTCCTATAACCATCTATTTTCTATACTATCTAAACAGTAAACCACCCGGCAACTAAACCCTTCCAACTTCCTCTAAATCTCCTAACTGCATCAAAATACTTGAGATTTTTCCTTCTATAAAACTTTTAAAACCCCCACTCCCAAATTTTCGCTGACCAGTTAACTGGGAACATTTTAAATCCCCGGGAAGCTGGAACACCTTGCCAGGTTCTGCCTACAGATCGCGCGCCCGCAAGGAACCTGGAACACCCTGTATAATCCTCTTTTCTCCACACCAGGCCTGGATCCCCTATTATCACGAGGAGTGGTGCCAGAACCTCTCACCCAGTTAACCTCCCTTGCCTCTAGCAGGGAGAATGAATCATACAAACGTCAGGTCAGCCAATATTTTTAGTTAGGCATTTTGGAAATTCCAAATGCTTCATTACCATGTTTCAAGAAAAACTCCTGCTATTTTCTATCACTTTAACCCTATCCCTTCCATTTCCAGAACTCAGCAGAATCCCACCGGCCCAGTGCTGACCAGGCTGCATCTGGAGGACGGAGGATCAGCGGAGAGAGAATCAACCAAATACACAGAGAGGTGATTTATTCATTCTTAACTCCAGTAGCTTACTCAACCACTCTTGCTCTTTGATACCCCTTGTGTTAACACCCCATCTCTCCCTACCCCAGGTTATTGAAGAAGAAGTTGAGCCTATTCTGGTGTGGTGCAGCTGTGGTCAGGATAGGTGCAGGTGCGCCCAACCCATCCATACCCCCGTGTGAAGGAGTGTTACCATAGCAACTGCAGTGAGGTTACCATAGCAACCAGTGAAGTTACCATAGCAACTGAGAAAGTGGAATCTCCCAAAAAAAATGTGAAACTAAATCCTGGAATGATGTTGAAATATCACGTGGATGATAATCGAACTTGTATAACGATCCGTACAGTTGTTCATTTTGGACAGGGTCGAAAATTGAAAACTTTTTATTTTCCGAGTTATTTAAATTTAATAAACTCTTGTATTTTAAATGCAAAATATGGCACTGGGTGTCACGATCAAAATGCGAATTGAAATATAGAAGGAAGGAGTCATCTGTGTGTGTTTTGTGTTCCTTTTTTGGTCATAAATGTCGATCTATACACAAAATGTCAGCTATACATTTGTGTACTTTTGTGTATTATGTAGATGTTATTTAATTGTCTACCGCTTATACAGCTTTAGGAGATATATTATGAGCGATTTAAAAGTATAGGATTTCCTAGTTTTTTTAAACTGGAGCATTAATTTTAGGCTATTTATAGTTTTCGAAATATTTGCAGTCGGACCCCTATTTACCGGGCTGTTTGGGGGGGGGTGGGGGGAGGGTAATACTAATAAATTCGGTCGTCGGGTTAACCGATAAAGCGGCCAGTAAATCGGGATCCGACTGTATGATGTAATCATAGTTTAGGTGTTATGAATTTAGGAAGAGCTATGATGAAAGCGCTGGTGTCTGGTACATTTACTAAAGAACTGTGTTGTTCATGCTGTCAGAGCATTGGCCTGACCTGTCTGGCACCGCCGACCCGATCTGAGCGCACTGTCGCTCAATTTGAGAATCAAATGGGGTAATGGTATGGCGCCGCTATACAGGGCCTGACCCTGTTGGTGACATGTTTATTCTGTCTCTCTCGCCATATGAAAATGAAGCTGCCAAATGTGAAATAGAAATTAATTCATTGGTTCTCGATTAATGAACTTTAGTCCTGCAAATTCAGAACCGTCGTACCAATCCAATTTCATATTTGCTAGGAAATATAGAGAGTGAAAGTAAGATAGAAGGATAAAAGAGAGAGGGAGCAATATATTTTTATTAGGTGTTTTATGAGTCTGTAGTAATTTATCAACCAAAAGAACTTGATATGTGTACGTGTGACTACTATATTTAATGTAAAATGTTACCACATATAAATGGCTTTTGTAAACCTTGTCTATCAGTTTGTTCAAACCGTTCAGGAGGGGATAAAACATAAGTGGAAGGTCACACAACAAGCCGGATAATGTCATTGAGGGGCGGATCAATGTCATTGAGGGGCGGATCAATGTCATTGAGGGACGGATCAATGTCATTGAGGGGCGCATCAATGTCATTGAGGGGCGGATCAATGTCATTGAGGGGCGGATCAATGTCATTGAGGGGCGGATCAATGTCATTGAGGGGCGGATCAATGTCATTGAGGGGCGGATCAATGTCATTGAGGGGCGGATCAATGTCATTGAGGGGCGGATCAATGTCATTGAGGGGCGGATCAATGTCATTGAGGGGCGGATCAATGTCATTGAGGGGCGGATCAATGTCATTGAGGGGCGGATCAATGTCATTGAGGGGCGGATCAATGTCATTGAGGGGCGGATCAATGTCATTGAGGGGCGGATCAATGTCATTGAGGGGCGGATCAATGTCATTGAGGGGCGGATCAATGTCATTGAGGGGCGGATCAATGTCATTGAGGGGCGGATCAATGTCATTGAGGGGCGGATCAATGTCATTGAGGGGCGGATCAATGTCATTGAGGGGCGGATCAATGTCATTGAGGGGCGGATCAATGTCATTGAGGGGCGGATCAATGTCATTGAGGGGCGGATCAATGTCATTGAGGGGCGGATCAATGTCATTGAGGGGCGGATCAATGTCATTGAGGGGCGGATCAATGTCATTGAGGGGCGGATCAATGTCATTGAGGGGCGGATCAATGTCATTGAGGGGCGGATCAATGTCATTGAGGGGCGGATCAATGTCATTGAGGGGCGGATCAATGTCATTGAGGGGCGGATCAATGTCATTGAGGGGCGGATCAATGTCATTGAGGGGCGGATCAATGTCATTGAGGGGCGGATCAATGTCATTGAGGGGCGGATCAATGTCATTGAGGGGCGGATCAATGTCATTGAGGGGCGGATCAATGTCATTGAGGGGCGGATCAATGTCATTGAGGGGCGGATCAATGTCATTGAGGGGCGGATCAATGTCATTGAGGGGCGGATCAATGTCATTGAGGGGCGGATCAATGTCATTGAGGGGCGGATCAATGTCATTGAGGGGCGGATCAATGTCATTGAGGGGCGGATCAATGTCATTGAGGGGCGGATCAATGTCATTGAGGGGCGGATCAATGTCATTGAGGGGCGGATCAATGTCATTGAGGGGCGGATCAATGTCATTGAGGGGCGGATCAATGTCATTGAGGGGCGGATCAATGTCATTGAGGGGCGGATCAATGTCATTGAGGGGCGGATCAATGTCATTGAGGGGCGGATCAATGTCATTGAGGGGCGGATCAATGTCATTGAGGGGCGGATCAATGTCATTGAGGGGCGGATCAATGTCATTGAGGGGCGGATCAATGTCATTGAGGGGCGGATCAATGTCATTGAGGGGCGGATCAATGTCATTGAGGGGCGGATCAATGTCATTGAGGGGCGGATCAATGTCATTGAGGGGCGGATCAATGTCATTGAGGGGCGGATCAATGTCATTGAGGGGCGGATCAATGTCATTGAGGGGCGGATCAATGTCATTGAGGGGCGGATCAATGTCATTGAGGGGCGGATCAATGTCATTGAGGGGCGGATCAATGTCATTGAGGGGCGGATCAATGTCATTGAGGGGCGGATCAATGTCATTGAGGGGCGGATCAATGTCATTGAGGGGCGGATCAATGTCATTGAGGGGCGGATCTCTCGGACCCTAATTGAAATTCGTTCCTACTGACACACACCAATCAGTATGTGCACTATATCGAGTTTTTCTCAATCAAGAAGTGTTTCAGTTTCACAATTCACAACAGCTTGTGAGTATCAGGTAATGTCGTAATAAGATCAACTTTCTGGAATCACTCGAGAATCACTGGTGGATCTGCAGTCACAGTCACACATTGTAACTTTATCCGCCCGGGAACGTGAATACACTTACAGGTGGCAGCTGAATTCACCCGGCGATAACTTTTAACCCATAAATTTTCACTTGATTCCGCACTAAAAATGATAAAATAAGTCATATGCTCGGGGAAATTCTTATAATTTCTCAGATCTAGATTGGATCTAGATAGCTAATTGCAGTTAGATATTCCCCTGAAGACTTTTTATCCCAGTACCTCAATGCAATATACCAGCATATAAATATAATGTTTTATATGTACTATGTCAGACCTACTAGAATTCACCGGGCGACCCTCGACTATTCGTTTTGAATTGTTTCAGGCTCGACTCATCCTCAGTTCTTTCTTTTCATTGTCATTTAGATTTTAGCTCATGCTTGTTCCTGTCTGTCGTCGCGAGAGACAGAAAGCACTCACTTCTCCTCCCCTGCCCTCCCCTCTGCCTGATGTTCATTTTTTGACTACGGGCTGACTTTGCACAAAGTCCTATCCCGGTTAGAAATTCTAAATGAAACGGTGATCCCTTCCCACCCATTACACCCACTTTTTTCCCACTGTTTCACACCAATCTATGCACTATATCGAGTTTCTCTCCACCAACACTGTGTTGATACAATCAAGAAGTGTTTCAGCTTCACAATCCACAACAGTTGAGTATCACGTAATGTCGTAATGAGATCAACTTTTTGGAATCACTCGAGAATCCAGTCACACATTGTAACTTTATCCGCCCGGGAACGTGAATACAGGTGGCAGCTGAATTCACCCAGCGACCCTCGACTATTCGCTTTGTTTCAGGCGACTCAACCTCAGTTCTTTCATTCCATTTTCATTTGGATTTTGGCTCAGCTTGTTCCCCATCTGTCGGCGCGAGAGACAGCATAGCATGACCACCATGCAACTTCACTCACTTCTTCTCCCCCCTAATTTGGGCAGCTGATCCAATCTGCTAGCTAGATGGAGATCCATTGGAGCTTATATAACTGCACTCTTACAGCAGCACCCACAGTCCACCACAATGAACTTTATGTGTCACATTGAGGGGCGGATCAATGTCATTGAGGGGCGGATCAATGTCATTGAGGGGCGGATCAATGTCATTGAGGGGCGGATCAATGTCATTGAGGGGCGGATCAATGTCATTGAGGGGCGGATCAATGTCATTGAGGGGCGGATCAATGTCATTGAGGGGCGGATCAATGTCATTGAGGGGCGGATCAATGTCATTGAGGGGCGGATCAATGTCATTGAGGGGCGGATCAATGTCATTGAGGGGCGGATCAATGTCATTGAGGGGCGGATCAATGTCATTGAGGGGCGGATCAATGTCATTGAGGGGCGGATCAATGTCATTGAGGGGCGGATCAATGTCATTGAGGGGCGGATCAATGTCATTGAGGGGCGGATCAATGTCATTGAGGGGCGGATCAATGTCATTGAGGGGCGGATCAATGTCATTGAGGGGCGGATCAATGTCATTGAGGGGCGGATCAATGTCATTGAGGGGCGGATCAATGTCATTGAGGGGCGGATCAATGTCATTGAGGGGCGGATCAATGTCATTGAGGGGCGGATCAATGTCATTGAGGGGCGGATCAATGTCATTGAGGGGCGGATCAATGTCATTGAGGGGCGGATCAATGTCATTGAGGGGCGGATCAATGTCATTGAGGGGCGGATCAATGTCATTGAGGGGCGGATCAATGTCATTGAGGGGCGGATCAATGTCATTGAGGGGCGGATCAATGTCATTGAGGGGCGGATCAATGTCATTGAGGGGCGGATCAATGTCATTGAGGGGCGGATCAATGTCATTGAGGGGCGGATCAATGTCATTGAGGGGCGGATCAATGTCATTGAGGGGCGGATCAATGTCATTGAGGGGCGGATCAATGTCATTGAGGGGCGGATCAATGTCATTGAGGGGCGGATCAATGTCATTGAGGGGCGGATCAATGTCATTGAGGGGCGGATCAATGTCATTGAGGGGCGGATCAATGTCATTGAGGGGCGGATCAATGTCATTGAGGGGCGGATCAATGTCATTGAGGGGCGGATCAATGTCATTGAGGGGCGGATCAATGTCATTGAGGGGCGGATCAATGTCATTGAGGGGCGGATCAATGTCATTGAGGGGCGGATCAATGTCATTGAGGGGCGGATCAATGTCATTGAGGGGCGGATCAATGTCATTGAGGGGCGGATCAATGTCATTGAGGGGCGGATCAATGTCATTGAGGGGCGGATCAATGTCATTGAGGGGCGGATCAATGTCATTGAGGGGCGGATCAATGTCATTGAGGGGCGGATCAATGTCATTGAGGGGCGGATCAATGTCATTGAGGGGCGGATCAATGTCATTGAGGGGCGGATCAATGTCATTGAGGGGCGGATCAATGTCATTGAGGGGCGGATCAATGTCATTGAGGGGCGGATCAATGTCATTGAGGGGCGGATCAATGTCATTGAGGGGCGGATCAATGTCATTGAGGGGCGGATCAATGTCATTGAGGGGCGGATCAATGTCATTGAGGGGCGGATCAATGTCATTGAGGGGCGGATCAATGTCATTGAGGGGCGGATCAATGTCATTGAGGGGCGGATCAATGTCATTGAGGGGCGGATCAATGTCATTGAGGGGCGGATCAATGTCATTGAGGGGCGGATCAATGTCATTGAGGGGCGGATCAATGTCATTGAGGGGCGGATCAATGTCATTGAGGGACAGATCAATGTCGTTGAGGGGCGGATCAATCTCATGAATTTTCACTTGATTCCGCACTGGGCTAAAAATGATAAAATAAGTCATATGCTTGGGGAAATTCTTATAATTTCTCAGATCTAGATTGGATCTAGATAGCTAATTGCAGTTAGATATTCCCCTGAAGACTTTTTATCCCAGTACCTCAATGCAATATACCAGCATATAAATATAATGTTTTATATGTACTATGTCAGACCTACTAGAATTCACCGGGCGACCCTCGACTATTCGTTTTGAATTGTTTCAGGCTCGACTCATCCTCAGTTCTTTCTTTTCATTGTCATTTAGATTTTGGCTCATGCTTGTTCCCTATACTTCCCTAACCTGTCTGTCGGCGCGAGAGACAGAAAGCACTCACTTCTCCTCCCCTGCCCTCCCCTCTGCCTGATGTTCATTTTTTGACTACGGGCTGACTTTGCACAAAGTCCTTTCCCGGTTAGAAATTCTAAATGAAACGGTGATCCCTTTCCGCTCATTACACCCACTTTGTTCCCACTGTTTCACACCAATCAGTATATGCACTGTATCGAGTTTCTCTCCTCCAAGTCCAACACTGAACACTGTGTTGATACGATCAAGAGATGTTTCAGTTTCACAATTCACAACAGCTGTTGAGTATCGCGGCCGTAATGTCGTAATAAAATCAACTTTCTGGAATCACTCGAGAATTACTGGATCCAGTCACACATTGTAACTTTATCCGCCCGGGAAAGTGAATACAGGTGGCAGGTACGAATTCAACCTTCGAATCGTTTCAGCCGACTCAACATCAGTTCTTTCTTTTCATTGTCATTTGGATTTTGGCTCAGCTACAGCTTGTTCCCCATCTGTCGGCGCGAGAGACAGAAAGCATGACCACCATGCAACTTCACTCACTTCTTCTCCCCCCTAATTTGGGCAGCTGATCCAATCTGCTAGTTAGATGGATCTCCATTGGGGATAACTACACTCGCCACTCTTACAGCAGCACCCACAGTCCACCACAATGAACTTTATGTGTCACATGATGAGAACTAACTCAATAACAAAAGTAGTTTCTCTCTCTCTCTCTCTTTCTCTCTCTCTCTCACCCTCTCTCTCACCCTCTCTCTGCCAGCTGCCTGGATAATGAACTCAATACCGCATATATCACGGAGATCCAATGTCCTCTCCAAGAAACATCTGTTTCCACTACTACTCCATATGCCGTTATTTTATGAGTTTCATTCTGTGATTTTGCCGAATGTGATTGGTTACCTGACCTTGGGAAATTTTGTTTCAACGAATGGCGCTCAAAGGGATATTTTTTTCAATTTTCTAACTCAAATCCCTCCCTCCCAATATACTTAGTTGCACTCAGCAGTAGGGGCAGCCCATCTCACCCACTATACCAAGATGGCGGGAGGAGGACTAGCCGAGAGGATGAATTCAATGAACACCAGCACAAAACGCGTTCTTCTTGCTATAACACTCATTGTACTGGTGAGTTGCATGACAAAGATGATATCGATGAAGATTTGATGATTTAGAAATACCGTTTAAACTAAGTAGTACTGCAGTCGGACCCCGATTTAGTGACTCCCGATTTAGTACCGGCGGCCTCTTGGGTAATAAGACATGTAAAACTAGGTGGTTTGTTAAAGTTTCGGCGTCCACGCCTTCGTGAAACCTGATCCTTGATGATCATAATGCCAGTGCGCTTGGAGAGTGTATGGAGTGGGAGAGAGAGATGTGAACCAAGGCGCCCAGGTGGCTTTTATGCTTTTAATTCAATTCACATGAAGCAGGACATTTGGTGTCATTGACACCTAGCGCGAGCGAGATGGAGCAGCGAGGTAGCAATGGTACCAAGTAGGAAATAAGACATTTTTATCGCTCTATACAGAACTGGATTACAGTGCGCTCAGATCGGGTCGGTGCCTGGTGCGGTGGGGATCGCTTGTTTTGTTTGCGGGGAAGGACTAGGAGTAGGAGGGTCGAACACGGCAAGGGATCGCACCAGGTGTCTATGTCACCAAGTCGGTGCCGCGACAGACCGACTGCACAACCTATATATTGTAATACCTAAATAATAAAACCTTGTTAGGTCACAGTCCTGTAGTGGCAACTAATTAGGTTTCATAGTGATGTGGTTGTTGTTCTAGAACACAACTCCCACGCACCTTCAAGACTGAGAGACCGGTCCTTTCCAAAGGAAAAAAGCTGACTCGCAACTCGCTCTCAAAATGCTGACCAATTTGGACAAGAAGCTAGCAGAAGCTAGTCGAATTTGGACTCCAAAGTCTACCTGTAGCTTCTACTTATTTACCGTCTTCCCTCAACTTTGAATTCCTCTATCTACAGGTTCTGATAATTGTGATAGTAACAGTGGTTGCTACTAGCAACGGAGAAAAGCCCGTTTACAATAGTGCCGAGTGGGAAAATGGCAGGTTCGCTATTTTTTATCAGTATCGTGGTCAACATTTAGAATGAGTACGGAAAACAATGAAAGTTCAAACATTTCAAACACTCAATCAAGGGCTTCGGCAACGTATTAGTAGACCCCACCAATTTTTCAAATCCACCTTTTACAGTTTTAGCAGTAGTGCCATATGACATTAATACCACTAATTTCTCTTTTTATATTACAGATTAAACGCAACAGTGTATCCTGTCCACTATAACATATGGCTAGGTATAGATGTCGATGGAAAAAAGTTTAGTGGCCACGAGGAAATTCAGGTATGTTGCCATGACAACCATAATTGAGGGTTGCTATACGGCTAGATAGTGGAATTTTGATTTTTGTATCCTAATATATGCAAGCAAAGTAGGGAAATTTGACATAGTTTCCCACTCGAAACTTGGCCCTGATACAGCATACAAGTTCAGCAATCAGTATTAAACTACCCACTTCCTTATTTATGTAATATAAATTACCCCCTCCCTGTAATATTACCCATGTTCCCTAATTCCCTCTTAATACTACCCTCTATCCCTAATTAGTTGGAGTTTGGAGGGCATGCGGATGGGACGGTTGCCCAGATTGTTCTTCACGCTGACGAGGGACTAACTGTTACAAACCCTAAATTCTGGAAGACTTATAACGATAGAGAAAAGAATAAGATAGAGTTTCATGATATTCAGAAGATGATAACTTGGTCACAAAACAGCTATGTTATCATTCAATTCAAGTTAGTTAAATAATCCCCAACATTTTAAACTCTATTCAGCTTCCATGTTCCTAGTTCAGTATATCAATACACTTTTCCTGATTTCAAACTATTCGGCGACGAATATATCCCGTGTGAGGCTATAAGCATACTGATCTTGGTGATGATGATCAATTAAAAAGATG
>AVPN01002972.1:0-11028 GCA_000695325.1 Pleurobrachia bachei | reverse complement strand
CGATCATTGCATCAGTGTATAAATCGTTTCATTAATTTCCTCTTGCATATATGTTAGAGTGGTTATTGATTGCTACAACAAGAGAGAAGGAGTTGAATAGATGTAGTGGTTGAGAAATGTTTTGAAGTTAAACTTTACCAAACTGCCAAACTGTTGTTCTTGTTTTACTTTCACCCAGGCCATCAACCCTTTTCTACTTCCCCTTTAAATACTCTCTGGGTCCGACCCAGCAACTACTACCACCCCCGCAGCTTGTACTATCTCAACATTACACTCTGTAGACAAAAGACACAGCCATGTCCCTGACTCTGCCGAGTCTGGGCAAGCAGACGGTTGTGGAGGAGGCCCTGCTCAAGAAGATGGCCCAACTGCACAACAAGAGGAGACAACTGAAGGAGAGGAAGGAGGCAGAGGAGAAGGCAAAACTAGCTGAACAACGGAAACCAGGTACATATCAATTAGCGGGTTCTAATTGTTTAATAGTTAACCAAGGTATCAGTTAGGCTTCTAATTGTTTGATCATTAGTCCAAACCCATGTTAGCATTTTAACGACATAGTATCAGAGATAGAATAGCAAATAACATGGCGTAAAAGATTTTTAGAGTTTTCCTGTTTCAGTGACAATGTCAAAAGCGGAGACTATCCTCGCTGCTAAACGTGTCCTCCAGGCTGATGCTGCCAAAAAGGCCGAGAAGGAGAAAAACAAACTGTTCGGTAAGGGGGTTATTAAATTAATTGTTAAATTGTTGTCCAGATTTTGGGTTGTTAAATTGTTACAAGTGTGAAACAATGTCACTGATCCACACTGCACTTCCCCACACTCCAACAACTACATATATATCTCCCACCCCCGTGTAGGTTTTAAAAAGTCAGCTGGATTCGAGAGGAACAGAGGACCCCGTCGGAAGGAGATCAGAGCACGACCCCTTACAATGGACGACTCGCCAGAGAGACCATCTCCCTCTAAGAAACCCAGACAAGTCTCTTCAGAGGGGCCGGGTCAGCAGCAGAGCCAGCAGTTGGGGAACAGCCAACCTGTACAGAGGAAGAATAATAATAACCAACAACAACACCAGAAAGCATTCAAATACTTTGATCATGTTAGTGTATTAGCAGGAAGACCTTTATTAGTTTGTGCTCGCATGTAACATGTTAGTCCTTTAACAGTTCACATTTCACCAGGACAAGGAAAAGAGCACAGAGAAATCGGTTCTACCCCTGCCCTCAGCAACTATACCTGGCGGCAACAAATACCCCAACTTCGTGTCTTCCTCAAATACGAAGAGGAAAGTCATCCAGTATGACGACAGCCTTGATATTCACTGATTATATATATTATACTGCTGAGACTATATATCAGAAATCAGAGAGAGCTCCGAGAGAAAGACATTTTGTAACCGAATCAAATAGAGAATATATCAGTACATGTTTGGTTAATCTGCAGAATAGCACCCACAGATATGTATGATGTTCAGTAAGATGTATCTGTAATTATGTTACTGTTTGATTTACGGGGAGAGAATTAGTTTATGTCTGTTTGTAACTGAGATCAAGGGAACACTTTTTGGGGTGGCAGTTGTCAGAAAACATAGTCTTTTTTCGGTTTCATTTTTCCCTTGTTGTACAAATCATTCTACCATTCGTATTTTAAACCTTAACCTCAACTGATTTTCTTAACTTTTTGAAAAGTTGACATGATACATTTCTGCAATTACTGATCCCCTGCATCTCTCCATCTAGCGCCATGTCTCTCATCTGTTCGATATCTAACGAAGTGCCTGACGAGCCCGTGATATCCCTTGTCAGTAAGCATGTGTTTGAGAGGAGGTTACTAGAGAAGTACCTGAATGAACATGGTACTGATCCTGTCAACAGTGAACCAATGACCGAGGACCAGGTATGACCATTATATATAGACGTGTTAGTTTGATTAGTGATGGAAGTCACCTTGACTTATTTGTTGTTTCAATTACTTGTAAATGTCTTAAATTTGGGAGTCAGTTGTGTTACCAACTCAATTCATTCCAATTACTTCTTTACAGATGGTCCCGATCAAGGCAGGTCCTGTCCAGAGACCTTCCCACTGCTACCTCCATTCCTGCAATCTTGAAACTCTTCCAGGTTAGTGTTATAGGATCTTGTGGTACACCATGTTACAATTTTACTCCAATCCCCTCCTTCCCATTACCTAAAAACCCTCTCTCCTCCCTCCCTCTCCTCTCCTTCCCCCATTTAACAATCCCCTCTTCTCGCAGGATGAGTGGGATATAGGATAGTGTTACACAGTGTTACAATCTCCCTGTCTCCTCCCTCTCCCCTGTCTCTGTGGGACTACCAACCCCTCCTTCCCATTATATGACCCCTCCCTCCATGTTACACAACAACTATTAAAACCTCTTC
This sequence comes from Pleurobrachia bachei, assembly GCA_000695325.1. NCBI lineage: Eukaryota > Metazoa > Ctenophora > Tentaculata > Cydippida > Pleurobrachiidae > Pleurobrachia > Pleurobrachia bachei. The sequence continues at coordinate 8,627 of AVPN01002972.1, read as the reverse complement.
CTCCCTCACAGGATGAGTGGGATGCGTGTCTGCTGCACAGTTACACACTACGTCAGCAGCTCCAAATGACCAGGCAGGAGCTCAGTTATGCCCTCTACCAGCACGATGCTGCCTGTCGTGTCATTGCCCGTCAGGACAAGGAGGTGGGTGATCTAGGAAGTAGCTGCATCTTTTTCAGTAGTTTTCAGTAGTTTAGTTCCTGTTCTTAGTCCTTAGTTCCTGATTTTAGTCCTTCATTCCTACATTGTATCATGATGACATCATATCCTTGCCAGGTGAATGCTGCAAGAGAGGCTCTTGCCACTCTGAAACCCCAGGCTGCCATTGCCGTACAGCAGCCGGTTGAACCCCAACTTGCTGCAGCTGCAGGCAGGACGGAGCCGATGGAGGTGGATAGTAATGAGAAACAACAACCTATTGGTAGGTCGAGCGGGGGAGTTGTAAAGGGGGAATCCTATTCCCTATTTGTATGTGTATCTGAGGGTTTGTTAGTTTGGGGGCTCATCAGACTTTAGCTGATATAATGATGCTCATGCAGGTTACATTCATAACCAACCCGTTTTCACAACCAATCAGGGTACACCAAGTTGGTACTACCTATAATTCACCACTCACCTTACACCCTCACACTGAAACACTTTCCCATTTAGGTCTGTCTGAAGAGGTGATGCAGTCCCTCCAGGCGACCCACGTGAAACTAACTTCCCTCCGACGGAAGAGGGGCAAGGAACTACCAGAGGGGGTGGCTGTTCCTTCACAGATCAAACAATATGAACCTGTCTCATCCCATCCTGGTCTCCACAGGTTAGTGTGACATGCCCATATATGGTGTGTTGATCACGTGACATGCCCATGTATGGCATGTTCTAACACCCTCTCCTGTCTTTCAGTGCGAGTACCCCGGGTATCCTGTGTCTGGACCTCCTGCCTAACACCAAGAGAACTGTTACGGGAGGTGCTGATAAGAATATTGTACTGTTTGGGAAGGAAGAGGAGAAGATCGTGTGTACCCTCAAAGGTAGGTAGTAGTACCTAGTAGCAGTGTGATGTTGGTTGGTGATCTGTTGCAGTGTTTAGGTGATCTGACAGTCAAATGATATGATTTGTAGTATCACACAGCTCTGCTACCTAATTGCACACATCTTATCTCGATCGCCTACTAACGTATAACATCCCCCCCAATCTCCAAACAAATATTTATGATAATCGCCCCTCACTCACACCCCCGCTCCCCGCCGCTCAGGACACACCAAGAAGGTTACTAGTGTGGTGGCACATCCCAACGAGAAGGCAATTGTATCCGCTTCTCCTGATGCCCAGGTACGTACTAAATAATAGTCCCCTGTTTACTGAATGCTTGTCATGTTCTAACCATCTTTTACATTTGTAAAGAGAGGGCAGAGCGAAAAGGGGATCGAGAGCTCAGCAACTGAATATTAAATCGGAGCTGTACTAACTTGTTCTACTGAATGCATTTTGTTTCTGCCCAGTCTTTAGTTGTATTTAGGGAGCACCGTGTCGCAAATTTAACCATTTTCGGTCAAAGCGATTCTTCGTAATTTTAGCTTTCTTTACGTAATCTTTCTCGAAAATAACTTGTGCTTTCTCAAATATAATATAACTCGTTCCTACTCCACAATATATCTCAAGTCCGCCAATCCGATCCTCTCACAGATTCGTATCTGGGATATTGAGTCTGAGTCGTGTCGTCACGTTATGAGAGTACACGATGGGCCCGTTACTGGCCTGTCCCTTCACCCTACTGGAGACTATGTTCTGTCCAGTTCGACTGATCAACACTGGGCCTTCTCTGACATACATACTGGTAAGAAATGGGCTGTATTTAGATAGATGGTAGGTGGAAACATGGGTGGGTATTGGGTGGTTTTTGGACGATATATTTTGGTAATGTAATTGTTAGGTTACCGCTTACTGGGGTAAAAAGTTGATTTATTCCACCAATGTGTACAAAAATTAACCGTGCATTAACTCTCCCTCCTCTCTCGCAGGAAAACTGCTGTGCAAGGTAGCCGACCAGAGTGTTTCCCACGGTCTAACATGCTGCCAGTTCCACCCCGACGGTCTCATCTTTGGAACCGGTACCTCTGATTCCCTGGTAAAGATTTGGGACTTCAAGGAGCAAAAAAGTGCGGCTAACTTCCCCTCTCATAGTGGGCCAATCTCCGCTCTAGCCTTCTCCGAAAACGGATACTACCTTGCTACTAGGTGAGTGAAAATGAAAATATAGGTCAGTGATCTGGACAGTTTTCAGTTCTAATTATCTAATTACTATGGAGTTGATTGACAGATCAGATCTCACTACTGCACTGTACTGAGTACTGAGTACTGACCATCTAAATATATTGTGTTCCCTCCCTAGTGCTGATGATGAAGTAGTGAAGCTATGGGATTTGAGGAAACTGAAGAACTTCAAAACAATCACCCTGGAGGATAAGTACACTGTGAAGAGTCTGACCTTTGATAACAGTGGTCATTACCTGGCCGTGGCTGGACCTGATGTCAGGGTCTACCAGATTAGGTACAGGGTTGTCATGGTGACATGTACCTCAGTCCTCAAAAACCCTCCCAGCTCCCTCACCCCACTTTACACTTTACCCTTGCTAACTATATACTAACCCCACCTTCTAACAACACCCCACTCATACCTAACGACCCCGGGCCTGGGTCCCGTTACTGAAGTCTAACACCCCACCGCTCGCTCCCCACAGTAAACAATGTGATCTGATCCAAACCTGGAAGGCCCATACTCAGGACGCTACATCTGTCAAATTCGGACCTAATGTTGACTACCTGGCATGTGTCTAACGATCGTACCCTCAAGTTCTATAGCTCCTCCTCTTCTGCTTAGTTGGTAGACTAGAGAGACATTGGAGACGAGTAGCAGGATCACCTGTTTTTATATTCAGCAATGAGCAATGTGTGAGATGAACGGAGGAGAGTGTTATTACAATTATTGTTCTCACCTCTTTTATCAAGCATTTGATTTATCTTGACAAAAATATATTTTATCCAAAACTGTGCTGTCTATTTGTCTCCTCCTCACCCCTGACCCCTTCCCCTGACCCTTACTAACTCTCCCTCCTCTTGTATTATAGCCATGTCAGAACGACCGCGACGTGCCATCGCGGGTGCCAACATGGCCAAGCTGCTAATGCAGGAGGACAAACTGGACGACTTCTACAAAACAGCATATGGGGGGTTTGAAGAAGAGGGAACAGATGGGGATTACTGCACCACAGAGAATGAACAGAGTGATATTATTGATACTGATTTTGATGCTAGTGAAGATGTGGATGAGCCGCTTAGTGAAGAAGAGGACGGAGAGAAGAGGAAGAGGAGGAAGTGGGAGGTGTCCAAACCAACAAAACGGGCTCCCCTTGGCGGGGGAGGAGAGAAGAAGGAGAAGAAGAGGCAGCCACCACCTGTCATTCTGAGTGTCTCTAGACGATCCACCACAACGGTAAAGTCTGAGATCAGTAAGATTAGGAGGGACCACGAGGCCAAGAACAAGGTCAAGAGGAAGGTTGTTAAAAAGGTTTGGAAGATACCAACTCAAGAGGAGATATTGGAGGAATGTAGGGAGACGGAGGAGAGGAATATGGAGCTGCTTCACGCGTTCAGACTCCATGAGGAGCAGAAGAAGAAGAGTAGAGCGACCAAGAGACGTGCAACTATGGGTGCTTATATCAGGTACCACAGCCGTGCAGCTCCGATTGTGAAACTGGGAGGATTGTCACTGACCAGTTCTCCCCAGCACGGGGGGAGTTCTCAGGAACGGAAAGTTACTGATCTCAGGTACTGTACCAGGAACCTTATCACATTCTCTGATCCTAGGATAGTGCCGCCCTTCCTACAGAAACATCAAACTAAACCTGTTCCTCATGAGAAGTCGTATTGTCCTGTTACTAGACAGCCCGCCAAGTATATTGACCCCTTGACACTGACACCCTATGCGAGCTGTAAAGCATTCAAAATGATTAGAGACAGTTTCAGTGCGTATGAAGAAATGCGACAGGAAGGAGGGGAGAGTGGAGGGAAAAAGGGTCGGAAAAAAGGGACTGATGATTGAAATTCTGCGCTCATCATTGCCAATTACACATTTTACAATAACACAATTTTCCCGAGCTGAACTTTAATTTGAGAACATATCCAGCCCGTTCTGAAAATATTCCGAAATAAATGTACATCACTGTATTTGATTTATCATTTGTTATTGTTACCAGAAAACGGCCTAATCTCGTTTGGAACAATCTCCCATATTTTATCACTTCCATCTTACCCATCTTAGTGACATGATGTGCTATAAGATGTGAACGCGAAGAGGAGTAGCTCTCTCTACAAAGATTAATACAAAGTTGATAACAATTTCTATAAGTTGTTCTTGAAGTTTTCGCCACGTTGGCTTCAACAGATCAAGTGAGTGACGTGCTTAGGTTCATTTTGATATTCTGGCCTAAGTCATGTACAGGGTTAAGATATTGTGATAAGATGTATCAGATAAAAGGCCTCTTATAAACCTCTAACACCCTCTCTCCCTCCCTCTATAAAAGAGCTAACCTCTAACACCCCCCTTCTCTCCCCCTAACCTCCGTAACCTCTCCCTAACCCCCCTCTCTCTCAGGGATGGGAGGAGGAGGCCTCCGGGTTGATGGACGAGAGGGAGAAGGCTGTGGAGGCTGAGAAAGCAGCAGAGAAAAGACACGAGGAGAAGGTGACTCAACGGCAAATGAACCTGGATGCAAAATGTGAGTTGAAATAGAGTGCAATAAATTGTGGTTTGACTGAATCAGCCAACAACAGGGCGATTTAATAAAAAGTTATTGAAACAAGCGTTGGTTTTTTAAAAATCAATTCTTAACATTTGCATAATTTATCACATCTGAAAGAATGGAACCAAGCTAAAAATACAAAGTCTCTTGAAAAACTCAACCATTCTTTTCGAGTCTGAAATCGCAATCAATTTTAATCAATTTTCAAAAGTCTGAATCAGTTTTTAGTTTTTAGTTTATCGCTAAAATAGTTTGTATGGTCTACCAAAATGTGGCAGCCAGAAGAAGCAAGATTCCAGTTGTTGCCATGGTAACACTACTAGATTTATTGTTTCCAGTTGCGGCCCCTTCTTCTACAGTTGTATCTAACTCTTCACCATAGTTACCATCATCACCATAGTTACCACTTGAAACTTTAATATTGTCAACAGTGTTATTGATGGAGTTCTCATCCTCTTTTTCCTCTTTTGGTTTTGGGTTTTCATTATCTTCTGGTGATGTTTTCTCCGCCTCGTAACCATACTTTTCCTCTTCTTTAGAGTCAGTTTCCTCGCTCTCAGTTTCCTCATTATCTTCCTTGATTTGAGGTGTTTTCTGTTCATTCTCCTCTTCAATCATACCCCCCTTCTCTTCCTCACTATCTGGTTTTATACTTCCTATTACCTCATCATCTTCTGTGTTTGGAGCAGCCTCAGTCTTTTCACTTTCCTCTTTCTCCTCTGCTTCTTTCTCCTCGTCCTCTGCTTCTTTCTCCCCTTTATTTTCTGTGTCTTCCTTTTTATTTTCAGTCTCAACCTCTTCTTCACCCCCCTCTTCTTCACCCTCCCCCTCTTCCTTCCTCTCCCCGGCCTCCCAGTCCTGTTCAGCGATCTCAACCGACTCCACAACATCCCCATCATCCTCTCCCTCCTCGGACTCCATGGTCCAGATCACCTCCTCTGGCTCCTCCGTCACCATATCCTCTAGTAACCCCGCAGCATCTACTATCTCTATCACCTCAACATCCAGACCTTCACACGACTTGGCTGTCTCGAATCCAGGGAGTGTAAAGGTTCTACGGATCGTCTCTCCCGAGTCAGAGGTGGCGACAAACGTTATTGTTCTCTGAAATTGTAACTTGTGAAGCCATGAGCGTAACACTTTAAATCAGTATCCTTGGCCTAACTTACATTTTCTGGACAGAATTCCTCGCTGGAAGTGATTTCTCCAGAGCCGGGGGAGTAAGACCCGAGTTCCAGGGAATCCTTGGTGATTGTCAGCCGGACATTGGAGGTGTAGTGACACGTGAAGTCAGCCACATCTGTCGTTAGTCTTTGGACGCACGCAACTGTGTGGAAATAGTGTTACATGTCAAGAATTGAAGTGCACATTGAAAACCAGCAGAATAGGCTACAAAACTGCAAATTATAAAGGATATATGAAATCCCAGCAGGTTTTAGTAATACCAGCCTCCAACAACTATTTTAAATTTTGTCGTCATGCCAACCCCTCGTATTACCGTTATTAGTGTACCGTGCCCTGGTAGTCCTGTCAGCCTGGTACTGATAGTACTCATCCATAAACACAACATCTCTGGCATCTCGCTCCCCTGCAACATGCACAATATTGGGATCACACATGCACTGGGTTGCACATGCATTGTTCAATAAAACTCCACCAATAGTTCAAGGTGTAACTTCATCCAGCTCAGGAGTCAGGGCTCTGCTGACTGCTGGAGAGCCTAAAGTCTTTGTAAACTTACAATCGAAAGTTCCAATATCAGCCACATTGATTCTGTGCTCAAGAAGGGTAGGGATGCCCTTTTCAATGTAGTTCGCCTCAATCCTTGCCTCTATATAAGTCAGATCATCCTGGCCACTGTATGGTAGAGATACACTTCCATTGTCCTCCCTCGTGTCCATAGTCCTCCTGATTCCTGTGATAGAGGAGTTCAATATAACTTCAGGTGTTTAAAACTGCAAAGCACTGTTTTAAATTGAGGAATGCCCACGATTTCTGGGTTATCAAAGCATCTCCTCCCGGTATTAACTAACCGTTGCTGAATATGTGGAATTGGGTTCTTGTGACTTGACATGCAGGCATGGTTCTCCACGCCAATACCAGGTTACTTGAGCTGGTTAATCGGGGTTGTTGCAGTACCACACATGCACCCACTAAACAGATTAGGTACTAGGTAGAAAACTACACTCTCAAAGAAACTTTTGGCAGCACTTTGTAATTAAAAGTCTAGCCCAATATTGACACCTTTCTACTTTGTTCTGACTAGAGTAATATGTTAGTCAGACTCAATCTCTCTCCTAGTAAAAGTAACAATCTCCCTCTCAACTCACGGCAGTCAGTAGTATCTGGACAGGCACGTTCCTCAATGGACCCCTTGTTTATACACACCACCTCAGTACCAGAAAGGGTACATTTCCTGTGTCTCTGTTGGGTACAACTACACTACACCCCGTCCACCTACTCCACCCAGCCATCACCGTCACCCTCACATCACCTGGAATTAATAAGTTGTAGTGTGGAGTGTGGTGTACATGGTAGATAATTCCGATATGCGTTATACGGCATAGTATCAATGTAGCGCTGTAATTGGCTAAGTTACTAAAAGTGCTTGATGTTCTGTGACACACATGATCTGAATACTGCCCGTTACTGCACTACAGTAGCTCCCAAACAATCAATAATCCCCGAACATACCAACAAAAGCGAGATCATCACATGTCTTGGCCAGATAACTGTACACAAAGACAGAGTGAGATGTTGTCTCTGCGATCACTATAAATCCTAAATCCTCTGATTCTGTTACAACCATCTCCTCAAAATCAGCATCTTTTACACCTGCAGATCATTAATTGTTGAATGAATCCCTGGTTAATATAGCAAGATAAGATAAGATAAGATATATCCAATCTGAGAATTGAAAACTTGCTCTCTCTCGTTACATTCTGAGAATCCCAAACAAGGTTGGGGCAGATTTGGAACCACCTGAATGGACCACAGCCTTCTTACCGTTAGGTGCTGCTCTATCAATGAATGTAGTGGTGGAACAATCAATAGTGATGTATCCATCAAACATTGAGCTAGCCACCTCCCTAATCGACAATCCCTGGGCGTGACCTGGGGAGATAACATGGTTCAAACATAATTATGCCTGACAATCAAGAGAAGGAAAATAAATCTAAACATATTGCATGAGATATGGATCACTAACCGAATAATAGCTGAAGGGCAATTACAGCAAGAAACATGGTGTTGCGACACACACAGTTCGATAAAACACTGTTCGCTAACTTTTGATCTTTAGCCTCCTGATCTAACTGTTCAAACAGAGAAAATCAATTACTAACGCTGGTCAACAGAAGAAATGAGAAAGATGAAATGAGAGAGACAGAGATCGTAGAGACCGAGAGAGATGAGAGAGATGTTTTATTCCAATTATCTATTACAGAGAGAAACATCATCATGTTGAGGCTGGTAGAAAGACCCTGGTAGTAATGGTACAGAGATAGTATAGAGAGAGACACGGGGTTCAGCAAATTATAATAATTCAGCCGGTACAGATTATACATATTAATAGGACAGTAGCCTATTGAGGACGGCATGTTGGAAGATTAGGTTAATGTGGAAGGTCCAAAGTTTGGACTCCGCTTAGTTCGAAACTCATCAAACAAGATAGCAAACTGCTCCAGTCTAATTTGGGCGGAATTATGTTGCTGAGCTTTAATTCCCAGGCTGCTTCGAAGGTGTGGGACTGAAACTAAAAATAAGAACTAGAATTTAGCTGCCTCGTAAAAATCACAACTTTGAGTGGTATGAAATTTGCACTATTTATATCTGTGG
>AVPN01002971.1:0-11054 GCA_000695325.1 Pleurobrachia bachei | reverse complement strand
AGAGAGAGAGAGAGAGAGAGAGATAGAGAGGGAGAGAGAGAGAGATAGAGAGGGAGAGGACCGGTTTATAGCGCATACAATGAGTGGGCCAGTCCATTATGGGATTCGAGTGTTGTAACACCTGTCGAGCTGCAAAGAAGTTGCTTCTATTCTTTATCCTCTCTCTTTTTTTCTCCAAGTATCTCTCTCTCTCTCTCTCTCTCTCTTCCTCCATCTCTTATAAAGACTTCATAGCCACTCTAATCAAGCGTGTGCTGGGGCTGAAAACACAGAGAGTTAGATACAGAAAGATGATAGTTAGTGGTAGGGAGAACCGAGAAGAAATAAGTCAAGGGATAAAATACTTTGGTAGCAAAGTTACCCCTCGCTTTCCAGCGCATGAAGATTTGGGATTCCATGATCTGAAATTGATAAACAAAACACCATATATGGGCATCACGTGGCTCACGTGTCAGAACAAAGAATTATAATCCACCACCACCACCATCAAGTCTACCAATAATTAGACAACAACACAACAACAAAGCTCACTGTTCAAACAGACAGACAAACAAACAACAACAAAGCTCTATAATTCAAACAGACAGACTTACACCCTGGACAATTCTGTCTCTTTTCACTCAAGTCTACTTCTCGACCTATTATATCCTCCCAATACCAGTCTAACCATGACTAGAGCATCTCTCCCCAGATATGATCTTGTTGTCTCTTGATTATGAGTGAGCCAGTAATTGGGATCATATGTTTACCAAAGTACCCAGGCACAACTTAACTTATCCAGTAACCTATAAAAGTTGGCACGAGAGCCTTTTTACACTAAGGTGCGAAGAATCGAGTGATCCTAGGCTGAGATCCCCTCCCTAGGATCCGGCCTCTCTCCCCTCTCTCTTAACCAACATCTCTCTCTCTCCTCCCCTTTCTCTCCCTCTAGCATCATAGCGATTAAAGATCCTAACAACTCATCAGGATAGCTAGATCAGTGTGTGTCACACACACTTTACTTTCTGCAGGATCCGAGACAGGGAACAGGTGTTCAAATTAGTCTCCCAGATCTCGACTGGAAGATATAGAGGGGAGAGAGAGAGGGGGAGAGATAGGAAGCTCCCCAGCAGTATCTATCACAGTAACTCAGCTCTGTCCACACAACAAGAGACCCCTCCCCCCAAGATGATTAGGGACAGCAACCTATCAATACACATGTGATGTCTCGTCCCTGAACCACGTGACCATTTCATTTTCAGAAAGAAGGAAAACTCGTTACATATGGTGCATCTCCCCAACAAGTTACATGAACCTTGTAGAACTAGAATGTTCCAGAAGGAGAAGATATTGGAAAAAGTATGAGGAATTAGAGAAGAAATGATACTAGACTAGGAAATACCCCGGATCCGCTGTATCGACATGATATCCCTAATACTAAAAGGAGTATATTACTACCGCATGTGTACCAGTAGTATTATCCACTTTACTTTTGTGAGTTTTGTCCTACATGGGCAGGGTAGGTGGGTAGGCTAATTTAGGAAAGATAAGGTGTCTCGAAATTACTCTAAGCATAATAAGGGTAGTTTCATTACTACAGCTGTAATGGGAATGTTGCCAAGTTAGGAGGAGGATTCAAGTTGAGAATTAGTAGTCAAAACTCACACCTTGCTTCTTCTCATGCCTAGCAGCTTTTTATGCTAAATGTTATCAAGCCGCTTCTCTCACAACGTAGTAGCTCTTTCCCTGTCTAGTGTCTATCTCAACTTGCTACATGTTCAGTTCGACCCTTTATATTATTCTTAATGCTGGTTAAATTCAGTCTGGCCCATTCCGGCTCTTTTAGCATGTCTAGTGTCTACTGATCTCTTTACTCAGTCTAGTAGAGAGCTCTATGGTGTTATGCGTCTGGATGTAATGCTCCGAAAAGCTATCCAACTAACTTTTCTCTCTGTTTGCGGTTTTACGCATGAAATGGCCACCTCTATGATAGTAGACGCGTTAAATCCATCTAGGTCGGAATGTAACATGAAATACTGATCTACTAAGCTGATTATACCGTAGGAATTATGGGGGGGGTGCGAGAGGGGGTGGAGGTTGGGGGTCCGTTCATTCGTTTAATACATACTAAATAGATAAATTCAATTTCTGCATTGTAGTGTGACGCGTCCAACCCAGGTCAAAATTGTTGGCAATGTAACAATGCGCTTGCCAGCACTTTTATTGGCGAAAAAAAGAAATTTCCAGCACTTTTGAAAATGTACAAATGGGGGATATAAATCGTCTAAGTTGCCCCTCACATAGAGCGGTATTTCTCTGTCTTGTCACGTTACAGAACGTTGACATGTGATCTGATGCTCTCCCTAGCCTGCTTACGGGTGTGTACTCTCTTTTCGGCGTTCTAATTAGCCCTGATTAGGTTCTGATTAGCTCCCAGGGCGCATGCGCTCGCAGCAATATGGAGCAATGAGAACGTTTCTCATTGCCTCCCCATTGCCACGCGCCAGCACCCTGGGGACGCGCCAGCACCCTGAGTGCTGGTAATGTGATCCCCAATTTCCCATTGCCAGCACTTTTTCAACAATTTTGACCTGGGGCGTCCAATGTCTATGAGGCCCAGTAATTGTTTTAGAAGATGCACCTATAGTGATAGCTAGAATAATAGTATTTGGATTTCGAGCTTCAAACTTTATATTAGCGTTCTATTCTATTCCGTTTCTCGGTAGTGTGTCTTCAAAAGAACACCCCAATAATTCACTCTGGATAGCATGATATATGTACTCATAATTTAATTTAACGGGATCTATAGGTTTTTTCTGTTTCAATTTGTCATGAATCGCAAGCTTTCCCTGGCAACACGACGAGTGCAGTGCAATACCACATTTATCTAGAATCCCCTTTCATTCATTCAAGAACTGGCTTTCTTTGTTTATGTCATTCTAGACTGATTTTGCTTTATGATAGCTTTTGTTTGTTTTTAAAATAACATTAAAGGTCTAGCTCTAGATATACCGGAACTGATTCTCAGTGAGTTGTAACATCATGTTGAGTAATGAGTAAAGACTGAGAGAGTTAGATATATTATATCCTAGAGAGGACTGATCCACACTTATTTCAAATGAAGTGTGTGGTAACCGCGATATATTCGCCGATATAATCCAGAAATTTTACATATCTAATGACTAGACGCACTTAAAGTTAGTTTCTACATACATAATATCATGATTCGAGCCATTACAGAGTGTAGACTTTGGAGATCCGAGACACTTTAGACTTTACTTAGTTAGTTTTGTAGGAACATGATATGATTTCTGCGAACACCATGATAATTCACTTCTCAAGGTAGCATGCATACACATATATTGAGCTAGACTCAGTGATAAATTGATAGCCTGTTGCATGGCAGAGCTTTCTGTTTGCTTTGCTACTTTTCTATTTGTACCCTGTTTTTGCCACATGCTGAAGGATGGGTCTGAGCATTCGATACTTGCAGGCCTTTCCCTCAATTCTGTACTGCCATACGTAACGCTACAGTCCCCAGATACGCTAGTTCAATTCTGTGGAAAGCAGAGCGTTTTTGTTCAGTTTCCCAAAAAAGGGAGGAAATGTACCGTCAAGTTGAATTATAGAATTCTTGTCTAGGAAACATGTACCGTCAACAAGTTGTCTTGCTGATTCTGCTTGGATTGGTGGTGAGACTGGGACAAGCCTACAACTTCTGTATCTACAAAGGTACATGATTGGACTGCTTGAAATGTACTGGGGCATGTACTGTCAGTGTTTCTAATGTTGCACTCGTGACTCTTCAAATGTCCTACAAGGACACATGCGAGTCGCAAGACAGTCTAGTTTTGATGCTCGATATAAACTTGCCGTCTTTAGATGTTCTCCCTCTCTTCGAACCCCGACAACAACCATAATCATAATGCATTACTTGGGGTCACAGTATTCAGTAATGGACATTGAACAGTGAACTATGTCATGCTTTCAGTTCATAAAATTAAAGATTTAGGACACGACTGCTTCCCCCTAATTTGTATCTCCAACGTCTCCAATAATGAATACATGATATGGGGGACTAATAGGGGAGGGGGACTAGAGAGGAGGGGAGATGTGTGGGGACTAATAGGTAAGGTGTACGATGAGAAATAAAATGAAGAAGCGGGGGATGTGGTAAAATTAGTCAAAATCGATCCAATATATTTTACTTTCGCCATTCACTACTCTATTCATATATTGAATCTAACTCTTACAAATCACCACAGAGAATTGAGAATGGGGGTACCCGGTACATACATAATGTCATGTAACCCATACCTTTCTATTTAACTGATCTATACTAAGCAACTAAGAGCTATGAATAATACCTCTCAATAGCATAGTTTCTTCCATTTCCCAATATGTACTAAGCAACTAAAATAAGAGCTTGTAGGTCTCTCAATAAGAGACATTTAGTTTGTTCCTATCATTTGGTAAACGTTATACTATTGTACTATTCTCGCTAATGGATTCCACCTATAAACCTCCCACGTACTAAAGTGATGTTATATCCCATCTTTCCACTCAACACGCTCTCTAAGGTACTAGGCTATATCCCATTCAAGAATTCCACTTTCTCAGCATGAAACCACACAAACAACCTTTTCGATTTTCGTTATACACGCTGGTAGGGGCAAATGGGGGGGAGGGGGAGCTACTGGGCCGGATTCCCTCTCTCGATCATATATAGTGCATGCACTTACTAGGTTATAGCGGGTAACCTGACCAGCTCCCTTGTCTCTCTCCTTAGTAAAAGTAATTCTCTCTCCTTCCTAACTGTGCAGGTGTGACGCAAATGCTGAACGAGGTATTTGAGGATGACTGTAATAGGTGTATGTGCAGGACATTTGGAGTTGACAATGCGGAGTGTACTGACATACGGTGAGTTTAGACAAAGTTGTAAACCAATAATGTAGGGTAACAAGCTAGTGACATACATTCTCTTTACTAACTGTGTTTCTTCAGGTGTGATCTGGTGATAATGAACCCCCCTGAATGTACCCACAACTGTCTAGAGAGTGACCATGGTATACCAGTCTACCAGGCAGAAGAGGAGCAGGGAGACCAAGCAGGGGAGCAGGGAGTCCTAGCAGATAAAGAGCCGATAGTCACACCGCCACCCGCACCCAAACCCCGACAAAGAGGCCTCAATAACAAGGCGGGGGCAAGGCAGGTTGTGGCGAAGTTTGCACGCAATTTGAAACGGAGGCACCGACAGCTGGGAACGGGGAGGTTCGGAGAACCGAACCATTTCTACTGAGGACAGACAGTACCCCGTCGGGAATCCTAATCCATGGTGTCAGCTCCTTCTTGAACAGTGTGTTGTTGAACAATGTGTTGTAGATGTCTCATGGTTCAAGATAGCCTCGAGAGACTTCATACCACTTGCTTTGTTCTAAGGGAGCGGAGCCCCTATTTCATATGTATTTGTACGGACTGATCAATCTACCAGCACCATCGTCCCTTCCCCTTGTTGTTGTCGCCCTGTAACCCCCGGAGTGAGGGTTGAGCAACCAAGCTGACATGGGGAGAGAAGTGAAACTCATCGTGTTATTAGTGTTTAAACGGGGTTGAAACAATAAACAAATCAATTAGATTAGAGAGATTCATCATGTGCGTTCTGATTGCAATTCAATTCGAGAGAGTCGAGTACTGAGCTGTGTGTCTTAATCAACATGTAAAGTTATTATCTAAAGAGTGTCTTGGAATTATTTTAGTTTTTTCTAAATCTTTTGAGTTGGATCAGTCTTTGGAAACAGAAAACTAGATAAATAATGAGATCCACCAAATGATTAGTGAGTAGTCCGAGGGTTCAAAGATCCACCAATAAATTAGTCAGTGTAATGGGCAATTATTCAGATATCTGGAAGAAGAGTTAGGGAGTGGGGTCCAATGGATCCATCCATTAGCATTATTTTGGGGTGATGTCCAATGTCTATTAGCAGCAGCCTGATGATGTTTCTTTCTCTTTGTTAATATCCAGTGCTGCAGTTGAGTGACCGTTCTGCTGAAAAGTATACAATGGGTTAGATGAAAATATATTATGGAGTCACTGGGGGTAAAATTGATCTGAGCTCAGATGAAAAAAGACAATACAAAGCTTCCAATGGTGCTAAGCATATTGGGGGTTGTAGTTCTTATTGCGTATTTGCAGTGCTGTAGCTAGATAGTGCAATCTGTTGATGAACCACTCTTTTCAAGGTTCCTTTTCTATTACTGAGCTAGTGCATCCCCCTATCTCTCTTTCTCTCTTTCTTCACCTAGTTCCTCTCTTTCTATCACTCTCCCTTTCTCTATGTTTCACTGTCTCTTTTTTTCTCTTACTCACTCTCCCCCCGTTTCTTTCTTTCCCTCTCTCTCAGATGTAAATAAGCGCTCTATCGCTGCAGAACCCACACCAAGATGGTATTAATAATGCATCGAGCTTTGGGAGATAGAGAGAGAGAGAAAGAGAAAGAAAGAGAGAGAGAGAGAGAGAGAGAGAGAGAGAGAGAGAGAGAGAGGGAGGGAGAGAGAGTGACTTGCTATTTAAAAATTAGTTGAACCCGGTTCCATCAAGGTATCATTCTTTTAAGGAGATCAAGAACTGCAAGAGACGTTTTCTTTTTAGTGGAGAGTGCATCATTTAATTGGGGCGAAACAAAGAAACTTTTGTTTTCCGATTCTCCCATTACCCCCTTACTGTTATGGAATAATCGTAGGGAAACTAAAGTCTCTCTCTCTCGCTCACTCTCTTGCTCATTCTCTCCCATTCTCTTTCTCTCGCTCCCATTCTCTTTCTCTCTATCCCTCTCTCGCTCACTCTCTGGCTCATTCTCTCTCCCATTCTCTCTCATTCCCTCCCTCTATCCCTACAATACGAGATGTATTCAAGCATTAAAAATTGGGTCTATTTGTACAAATGATAGAAATGCAAAATCAAGGTGAATTTAAGTCCCCCAGGACCATAAACTGGGGAGTGGGGGTGTTTCCAAGCAGGAGGTGACATATCCCCCAAGCGGGAGGTGACATGTCACCGAGGTACTAAATGTATCTAATTCCGTACCTGATCAGCTTTGTGCCGGGGAATTTTACCGATTATCTCAGCAGCCATCTTTTTGAACGCCTGGGGGAACGGGTTAGTAAGTTAGTTGGCGAGTAGTGAGTACCACTACACAATGTGCGATGTGTGACTCAACCCAGTGGATGGACTTGAGAGGAAAAAAGTAAAATAAATACATCTAAAGGGGGTAGACACATTTTGTTGGTTAGGTGAACATGCCATACCTCGTCAATTCCTTTGTTTGATTTGGCACTAGTCTCAATAACTGTTATACCATGCTCCCTCGTAAACTGAAACATGGAGATAGAGGAATATTATCAGTTATATATTTTGGAGCTACCCTAACTATTAGGAGAAATTCATGCCGGGGAGGGGGGTTGAAACAAAATTATATGTAACTTCGTTCGTCTCGAGGGTAAAAAAGGGGACAATGGTAAAGGCCGTGTGAAAGAAGGATGTATGTTGAACAATACAACTATTGCATGAATAATTTAACAAAGGACATAGTGTGTTGAACATGTTGAATATACTAGGTGTATATGTCCTACTAGTATAGGATGGACATTGGACACACAAGATGGTGAGAGAGAATTACGTTGGTTGAAACTGTATTGGATAAAAATATATCAATCCTCCACCACCCGTCCCCACTTCTCAACCCCCGCCCCACCCACCCTCCACCCCACCCCTCCCTCTCGTTTATCCAAGAGTCAATGAAGACATGATGGATACAAAGTAAGAGAGAGGACTGAGGAGGGGAAGTTGTATCACAGAGATAAGTAGCTATTTAAAAGAGGATTGAAGATGACAGATGTTTAAGATTTAAATATAGCTTGAAAGGGACTAAATGCAGTCATATATTGCTACAGCCCACAAAGGACACAGCCTCTTCCCCTGCCAATATCGATACACTCTCCCCCGGACTCATGATATACCGCTACACAAAGGAAAGGTGTCACTAAGGCCCCTTCTAAAATGAAAACAGTGAATTAGGAACTAATGCTACTATTTTTGTTCCCTACAAGTTCAGAAATGTGAATGAATCTAATCTAGTAAAGAGGGGGCAGGGTTACATACAGTAGAGTCCTCAGAACCCAATATTAACCCACTGTTATATTCATTTCTTGTTATTGCACAACACCATGGCAGTGTGTGTAGGTTTATTGTACTCCCCCTACTATAACTGATGCTGCTACTGCAGTCACTGCTGCAGTTACTTGACCTCAACATACAGCATTCCACTGTGCACACTGACATCATATTGTGTAGTGAGAAGTGGTAGTTGAATTCACTAGTCAGAGTGCTGGTTAACAAGGCACTCTGTGTGTAATTTATACTGAACCGGGAGTGCAATAATTACACACACACAGCCTCATAATAATAAACAGGTTGGCAGTGCAGCTTGATGGGCTGACACTGATATACCTGGACCCCCTCCCCCAATCTATACTACTATTGTAATAGTTAGAACGGGGATATATTCCACCACTGGTTTCCAAACAATGGACCATCCCCCCCATTATGAGTTCCTTTACGATGCACGGCATTCCTTGGTAGGGCTCCAGGAGGTTTTACATGTTACTAGGAGTTAGGGCTCCATTATATTGTCATTGGATATTATAGTTGTTTGTTGGTTCGATCTTCAATGTGGTCAAGACACATAGAGCGACACAGAATGAGGGAGAGAAGAGGGCCAGGGCGACACAGAATAAAACAGAGAGAGAGAAGAGAGACACAGAGTGAGGGAAGAGGGCTCGGTGCAGAAAATGAGTTGGGTACACATGCACAGACAAAATGAAGAGAAAGGGATTAGAAGAGAGAACGAAGAAAAAGAGAGAAGAATAGAGAAGGAGGGAAAAGAAAGTAGAAGAGAGACGAGGGAGAGAAAGAAATCTCACTGTTGCGCAATAGTACCACCTCCCAGCTCCCCCTGGAACAATAAAATAATCGTCATTCATACATTTTATATTTTATTTTTCAAGGACTAGAGAGAATCGGAGTTCAATATAATAGTCTTTGGATTGAGGGATAGAGGGCACGAGTCTGAATGAGCTAATCTATAGTTTAGACTAAACATGGTAAGACTATCAAACATCAGCGAACTGACAGGTGTTTATCAGTGAACAGCTAGTGCATGATATTCTCGTCACTCGTGAATCTACAAATCAGATCTTATTTGTAGATGACAGAATATACTGAGCTGAAGTGCATCATGGGAGGTTGCTCAATCCCCGATTCCCTACCACTATAATAGCTCCCTTTGCCATCCACCACCAAGCATTTTAAGTAGTCACATAGAGTTCTATTGTATCGAGGTATTTTGCCTACAAATGGTCATACCCCCAATTGTATTGTTGTGTGTGTAGCTTTAATAATGGTTAAAGCACACGATCAAAGAGAGTAAAAGAAACCATTACTTTAGAAACATTTTATTTTATTTTACTAGATCTGGTCAAGTGAAAGACATCATTTTACTAGATCTGGTCAAGTGAAAGAAACCACATTGTTAGATCTGGTAGCCTCACTCTCTCGATCAATTAGCGATTACTATTAGACACAGCTAACTCTCACACTTTGTAACTTTCCAACATACAAACATACTGACGAACTGACAAATGTACTGACAGGCAGATCTGTACCGACAGATGAACAGAACAGATATCCTAGGTTTATTCAATATCTTACCCCTGAAATATCCTCTTTTGAAACTTCCCTTTCCTCTGGTAAGATGTCTGATTTGTTCGCCAGCACTATCATGTCCACATCCTCGTGAGAATTCTATAGTAGGGGCAGGGGATAATTTTGTTATTAGATGTTTTCATGAGAGTTCTAGTAGGAGGGGAGGGGAATCACTTTGTTATTAGATATAGGAATTACTTTATCTTAAAATTGGGAAATAGTACAACAATTTGATAGACAGAAATCCTGGCCTTGATGTCAGAAAGTGGTAAAATAAAAAAATCATCAAAGTAAAAAGATAATGGCCGTTAGAGCCAGATCAAAGAAATTGTACTAAAACTTTTTAAAGGATTTAGGAGGAAAGTTGAGAGATATCTTTCCTCCCGGCAACACGAGATTTTAACTGACAGACACATACAGACGTCAAACAGACACATACAGACACCATGACGTCTTACATCGATGATGTTTTGTAGCCACATCCTGATGTTGAGAAATGATTGTTGATCATCCAACGCAAATACCATCACGATACCCTGCAGGGGGAACAGTTTTAGTAAAGAAGTTTTAGTAAGAAATGGATGAATCAGGTAGAAACATGTGGTAAAGTGTTATGAACAGAGAAACGAATCTAATTTGTCCTCAGCACCCCTATAGTAAGGTTTTGTGATGGTGTGAAATAATACTCACATCAGCACCCCTATAGTAAGGTTTTGTGATGGTATGAAATAATACTCACATCAGCACCCCTATAGTAAGGTTTTGTGATGGTGTGAAATAATACTCACATCAGCACCCCTGTAGTAGGGTTTTGTGATGGTGTGAAATAATACTCACATCAGCACCCCTGTAGTAAGGTTTTGTGATGGTGTGAAATAATACTCACATCAGCGCCCCTATAGTAAGGTTTTGTGATGGTGTGAAATAATACTCACATCAGCACCCCTGTAGTAAGGTTTTGTGATGGTGTGAAATAATACTCACATCAGCGCCCCTATAGTAAGGTTTTGTGATGGTGTAAAATAATACTCACATCAGCACCCCTATAATAAGGTTTTGTGATGGTGTGAAATAATACTCACATCAGCACCCCTGTAGTAAGGTTTTGTGATGGTGTGAAATAATACTCACATCAGCGCCCCTATAGTAAGGTTTTGTGATGGTGTAAAATAATACTCACATCAGCACCCCTATAGTAAAGTTTTGTAATTGTGTGAAATAATACTCACATCAGCACCCCTATAATAAGGTTTTGTGATGGTGTAAAATAATACTCACATCAGCGCCCCTATAGTAAGGTTTTGTGATGGTGTGA
>AVPN01002964.1:0-11092 GCA_000695325.1 Pleurobrachia bachei | reverse complement strand
ATTCTTACCTCTCTCCCCGACTTCTCCACGGAGCCAGTTTTCGGGTGGAACGTTCAGGTCCGTTTCAACTGACAACATCTTAAAAAGTTGAGCCGGGGGAGTAGGTGTCCCCTCATCTCCTGATTTCTCCACCTTGGAACTCCCAGCTGCACTGTCTGCACCAAGTATAATCTTTGATTGTAAGACTGGTGTCATGACTGGTGGGTCGGATATAACTGCATGTTTCGATGAAGTGATGCCCTCTGCAGTAAATTCAGGAGGAGGTGGTGTACACGGTGCTGTTGTGTCTTTCATCGGTGTTACATCGTCTGTCAACATTTGGTGCTAGGGAATTAATTAGGTAAGTACCCCGCGTTCCACATAATTGTTAATATCTCTAGTTTTTGTTAAGCTAAAGAAATCGTTGGAAAGGAAATAATAAGGCCCATCAAGCGCACGTGGTCTTTGGCAAAAGTGACATAAATGGCCAATTTGAATAAAATAAACGGTATCTGATAGATAATCGATAGCACTTAGCGATAACCTCAAACAAACCCCTAACCAGACCCTAACGACAGCCCTAGCCCGTCTCGACCGCCAAATCGACGAATTGTTAAAAAAAGGCACCGAGATTTTAACTTTTTTGCCCAAAAATCAGCAAATTGTGAACATGATGAAGTTATTTGACGCCGCGCGCACACAAAATTTTTTATGACGCGCAAAAACCTTCCGCGCACGACTCACTTTCGAGTTACTGTCCCGGTGAGTTTTACAGCCCTAAAGCCCATCATGAATACTCGTTCTTGAAGTTTTCACATCAACGTCTGAGCTGGGCAGTGCAAGAAAAAATAACACTGATATATCTGTTTATAGAGAAACAAAAATTAACTGTACACCTCCAAGTTCAATTTCTACAATCCAACATATACATAGAGTTATACAATAACAGTACATGTTCTAATGAGAAGCATACTAATAGTACTACTAACTAAATCTGACTCTGATCCACTGCAGGATATTCTCAATCTCATACATTTTTTTGTGTCAGGCTGCTAATTTCACTTGATAGCATTAGCCGTTTCTAACGGGTTGTAACAGTCCAGTTCTACCTAAAATCAGGAATCACGAAATGTTTCATACATCCCTAAATCCTAATTACAAAGCGGATATATTTGAATATTGATACACAGTACACACTATTAATACATATTAGAACCGCTGCGACAACCTGGGAATAATGATGATATAATATCTGTATCATCAGCATTCTGCTAGTAACATCAAATTTAATATGCTGATAGTTACACATCCTCTCTGTTATACATATATCTGTTCCAAATATCATATAAAGCCGCGTATTATACACTCTCTGGCGGAGCTAACCCAATCTGGGCGCAAAACGGCGATGCCAGACAGCGTATAGAAGGGGCAGAGGTAGGCCTCACGAGTCCTAAACTGAACCGAGTTTTGTTCTCAAATGGTCACGCAAGGATCCAGACATCTGGAATGAAACTCTAAGATCTCGGTTCAGTTTGAAAAACTCTGGCACAAATTGTATATTGAAACCCGGTCCGGAAAACTCTGAAGCAAGCTGTCTCTAAAAATATAATCTGAAGTTTGAATCTGAAAAAAAACACACACACTCTAATCTGAACATGAAAAATAATGGAACTCGGCAACAAAAAAGCGCTGATAACTCTCCTCTCAACTTCTATCTTTCTATCATAGTCTCTATCTGTGTTTGCATTGTCTCTCTGCGGAAGTCTTATCTTTGTATAAAGAATGTTTCCGATCCTCACACCCCAGATTCGGTGCCCGTGTCATCTGCTTTGTAAACAGAGGACTTCCAGAATCGACCATACTGAAAATAAAATACATGTTAGAACAATCTCAATGTTAGAACAACCTCAATGTAAGAACAACAATGTTAGAACAATTTTAAGTTTCATGATTTGAATCAATTGAGAATATTCTTCGATTTATTTGATTTGAGAGAAGTGGTTCATAGCGACCTCAATTTATTTCCAAAGTTTCTAATTAGATGCTACTTCTTAGAAATCCCTAGATCAATTTTGAAAGTAGACAGAAAAGTCAACCTGATAAAGGTCAGATGAATTCAAATCAGCCCCTTTCTAACTCTACTGCACATACTATAATTGTTGCAGTTGACTGACGGGTTTTAATAGGACATACTTCATGCGGTTTATACACGGAAAGATAATCAAGTCAGAATCCCGACAGAATTTGTTGAGTAAGGGGTCTAGTCAGAATGATATTTTATCGATCTGTAAGAGCCTGTTGAATCTACCCAAACAGGGATAAATGAATGGATCATACTTGTCACATGTTCGTGATGATCAAGAGATACATCAAATTCTCGGACTTCTTGGACTTCTTCTTGTATGTCCATTGTCAGAGAGGGTGTTAGATCCATCAAATTCTTGGAATTCTGACGTATTATGGCGTAATATACTTCTTGTAGTTGCATTGTCCACCCAGGTAGGGCGTAGAGCAGCTAGATCATGAATACTCGTTCTTGAAGTTTTCACATCAACGTCTGAGCTGGGCAGTGCAAGAAAAAAGTAACACTGATATATCTGTTTATAGAGAAACAAAAATTAACTGTACACCTCCAAGTTCAATTTCTACAATCCAACATATACATAGAGTTATACAATAACAGTACATGTTCTAATGAGAAGCATACTAATAGTACTACTAAATAAATCTGACTCTGATCCACTGCAGGATATTCTCAATCTCATACATTTTTTTGTGTCAGGCTGCTAATTTCACTTGATAGCCGTTTCTAACGGGTTGTAACAGTCCAGTAATTCAGTAAATACTCTAATTTATCTCAGTTCCACCTAAAATCAGGAATCACGAAATGTTTCATACATCCCTAAATCCTAATTACAAAGCGGATATATTTGAATATTGATACACACTATTAATATTATAACCGCTGCGACAACCTGGGAATAATGATGATATAATATCTGTATCATCAGCATTCTGCTAGTAACATCAAATTTAATATGCTGATAGTTACACATCCTCTCTGTTATACATATATCTGATCTAAATATCATATAAAGCCGTGTATTATACACTCTCTGATAGAGAGATAACCCAATCTGGGCGCAAAACGGCGATGCCAGACAGCGTATAGAAGGGGCAGAGGTAGGCCTCACGAGTCCTAAACTGAACCGAGTTTTGTTCTCAAATGGTCACGCAAGGATCCAGACATCTGGAATGAAACTCTAAGATCTCGGTTCAGTTTGAAAAACTCTGGCACAAATTGTATATTGAAACCCGGTCCGGAAAACTCTGAAGCAAGATGTCTCTAAAAATATAATCTGAAGTTTGAATCTGAAAAAAAAACACACACACTCTAATCTGAACATGAAAAATAATGGAACTCGGCAACAAAAAAGCGCTGATAACTCTCCTCTCAACTTCTATCTTTCTATCATAGTCTCTATCTGTGTTTGCATTGTCTCTCTGCGGAAGTCTTATCTTTGTATAAAGATTGTTTCCGATCCTCACACCCCAGATTCGGTTCCTGTGTCATCTGCTTTGTAAACAGAGGACTTCCAGAATCGGCCATACTGAAAATAAAATACATGTTAGAACAATCTCAATGTTAGAACAACCTCAATGTAAGATCAATGTAAGAACAACAATTTTAGAACAATTTTAAGTTTCATGATTTGAATCAATTGAGAATATTCTTCGATTTATTTGATTTGAGAGAAGTGGTTCATAGCGACCTCCATTTATTTCCAAAGTTTCTAATTAGATGCTCCTTCTTAGAAATCCCTAGATCAATTTTGAAAGTAGACAGAAAAGTCAACCTGATAAAGGTAAGATGAATTCAAATCAGCCCCTTTCTAACTCTACTGCACATACTATAATTGTTGCAGTTGACTGACGGGTTTTAATAGGACATACTTCATGCGGTTTATACACGGAAAGATAATCAAGTCAGAATCCCGACAGAATTTGTTGAGTAAGGGGTCTAGTCAGAATGATATTTTATCGATCTGTAAGTGCCTGTTGAATCTACCCAAACAGGGATAAATGAATGGATCATACTTGTCACATGTTCGTGATGATCAAGAGATACATCAAATTCTCGGACTTCTTGGACTTCTTCTTGTATGTCCATTGTCAGAGAGGGTGTTAGATCCATCAAATTCTTGGAATTCTGACGTATTATGGCGTAATATACTTCTTGTAGTTGCATTGTCCACCCAGGTAGGGCGTAGAGCAGCTAGAGTGTTCTTCTATGCAGTGATTCGCTCTACGAGATATAATAGGCTAACGAGACAGGGATTAGGGGGTCAGCGACAATGGCTCAGAAGGGCATGAATTCTCTCTCGCAGCTTACGTCAGACTCAGACCTTCCCCCTTACTCACGAGTCAGACCGCGATCCGAGATAAAAGGATAACTTTGAATCATTCATATTTATCTCGCTCCTAAACTGTTGTCAGTTACGTTCCCGTTATGTTCTAACCTTCTTTACAGTTTACGGGGAGAGAAAGAGAGAAGCAAGACAAGCCCTTACGTCACACGTAGGTTGATCTCCCGCATCTCATATTTAATCACATTTCACAAAGCTTGTTATACATGACTGTCCCGGTTCGGAGAGTGCATTCTTCTACAAGACAACATCGCATTACCAAATAGAGTCCATAGTGACAATGTTCTTCAAGTACATAAGTTGTACCATGGCTATATTTATAACTCCCCATAAGCCGGTAGCTACCCACTGCTAACATTGCGCGCTCCAGGTACTTTATAGAGAACTAGAATGTGCGCGCCACCCCTACCGCACATTTTACACTCAGCAGACAGCGGTATCTGGATCGGAGTCTGGACACTGAAAATGTAATCTGCTAAGTGCTGACTCTCTGGGAAGTCAACGAACAAGAGTCATGTCTATAATAATAGTTGTTTAGTATTGAGGTTCGGGGTTCTCTCATGTCATGTCTATCATCTACAGTTAGTTTCGACTATCAAGTGGATAAACTTACACTCTTAACCCCGTATAAGTTACGAACGGTTTGTTTAATTTGAAAAAGAAGCAGATTAAATTTTCATGTGCTCAATTTTTAATCTTCCGAAGCCTCACAGTGTGCTGCAGTGTGAGCTACACAACTCAACGTATTAAATCAAACAAATACCTTGATCAGCCACAATCCACTTGGTGAGGTCGGGTTTCTGTATGCGTAGTATACCCAGATCACAGCGGCCAGTAGTAGTGAAATTAGGATTATCACAATAAATCCCACCAATACTTGCACACCGGCATCAGTGTTTCCTGGGGTAGAGGGAGGATTAAATAGAGACAATTAAATGATCAAGAGGAGAAGGACAGGGTGAGTGGTAGGCGAAATTTAGATTCAATTAATTGTTGGATTAACCCTACTGTTACTATTATTACGCCATTATCCTAGTTGTAGTACACTTAAAATATGAAAATCCTCCACCTCGATATGGAGATATACCAGCTAAGTGAAGATTGCAATGCTGGGGGAAATGTGCATGTGAAAGTGCTAGGGTTTAGTAACACACACAGAGTAATGGGACGGAGAATGGCGCCTCCCACATTTCTGTGGAAAATGCGGGGAAGAAGAGTTTATGATTCACACATTCAGGTTAAGAAAGGAAGGAAAAAAAACTATAAAAAAGGGGAAAATATTATATAATGTAGGCAGAACGCGTTGCAGCTTACCATGGCATTTGTAGAGTACAGCTAGGGTCTTCTCGTATTGTGGACAGGGATCATCACCAAAGAAATCCTGACTTGCCCTGGGGGAGAGAGGAATTGTATATTGTTATGTTCTATTACCCTGGGAGAGTGGTTGTATACAGGGTGTCCCATATATTCTATGGGTCAGTTGCTGAGCTATCACATAGAATGTATGGGACACCCTGTATTGTTATGTTCTAACCCTCATTTACAACCCAGATTTGAACAAGTTGTGTACTCTTCTCAGGGTTGAGCGAGGGGTGTGTTTCTATGGGGTGAGATCATTGTCGGAGCAATGTTTGTGTAACGGCATTCTTCGTCTCTCTCTCTTTTTTATCTCTCTCTCACTCTCTCCCTATCCTCTCTCTTTTACACACATGTGAGATGTACATTGTACACACATTCTCTATCTTACACATTCACAAACAAACGACTTTCCCCTGCTTTCTAAACATCTGCTTCCAGCTCTCTCCCTATCCGGCTCTCTCTCCCCTCCCTATCCGGCTCTCTCCCCACTCTCTCCCATCACTCTCACTCTCCGCTTTCCTATCAATGGTTTATTGTTTTCTACGAACAATGTTTCAGATGTTCATAATATTACATGGGGATGCCACATTATATATGTGTAGGTTCTGGTAAACAAGCTTTACAGTGTCGCTAAATAAGACACCAGTTATCTCTCTAACCATATTATTGGATAGAAACGTGATTTGGTTCCTTTTGCATAACAAAGAACATCAAAAATATAGAAACATCAAACATATAATCAATTATTCAATTAATACTACTAATTACTAAAAATTATGTACTTCTTAAACTACTTACTCGATGAAGCAGGATTCCTCTCCGGTACATTTGGTGTCTATCTTTTGCTTCACTGTGTCAGCATCATAAGCACACGTCCCCATAACCCTACTACCTGTATCACACACCGACCTACAGGGAGGATAGTAATAAGCTGACCATGTGTATCTTTGTAGAGACAGGCGTAATAATAAGTCTACATGTACTTATGCAGAGAGAGAGTTGTATTCCCTTGACAATTACACAGTGCATTATGCTGTAATGCTGCTCTATACTATCTAACTCTCTATCGACAGTTAGATAGATAGTTAGATCTAACTTCTAATATATCTGTCGAACTACCAATGCTTCCGGGTTTGAGGTACCTGCCTGCACCTAAATATACGCTAACTAATTAGTAATTACGACACTGATACCACTCAGTAACTCTGATACAGATTACAGCTGCACTGGATCCCTCCACTGGATGGGGTCGGACCCCCTCCCCCACTGGATGATTCAGTGGGAAGGATCCCGAAAGTGCTCGATCATCGAGAGAGAGGGAACACTATCTCGCTTTGAAATGGCCCATCGTTTGACAAAGGCTACCCTATTATAATGGGTATAGAAAAGAGAGGTAGAAATATGAATGCTTTACAATGGTACCATACAATAGGTATAACTAACCCGAAATAATTGGCTCTGCTGAATGTGGCCTGCTGGATCTCCAGTGTCTCTGATCCCGATCCCCCGCACATGATGGCTGTCTTACTTCCCTGACACAGCAGCATTTCATATGAACCTGAGAGAGAGGGGGATTAGTCGTAAAACTACACTATTCACTGTCACGGGTTCTATCGATTACTTCTCACTGAGATTTAGATCACTGTCATCAAATGTAGCTTAGTTCTCTCCAACAAAACGGATCTTTTGAAGTGTTTTTAGCATGCCAAAATCTGTGATTAGATTGACAAACACAATTATGTATATACTGTGTAAGATTTGGCAGGTGAAGTAATTTCCGTCAGAACAATACCAACATGATATAGGTGTGTTTTAGGTCTACTTTCAGGCTGTGTCGAGGTGTTTACACAATCTGTCTCTCACATGTAAATCATAATACAGCAGATAACTGAACCAGCAAATTAACAATTAAATACCAACAATAACGAGCTTCTAGTGATAGATATTAGATACCCATAATGTTCGATAATGCTAACTGCTTTCTAAAAAACTGCATTGAAAAATGAAGAAAAAACTGAACTTTCTAAGAAAAATGCAAAAAAAATGAAAAAAGACTAAACTTTCAGCAGTATAATTTGATCCCTTGGCTTTCTAAAAGTTGCAATCAACTGAACTGTCAGCAGTGTTTTAACCCATGGCTTTCTAGAAAGTTGCAACTAAACTACCAGCAGTATGTTTACCCTTTGCAATATGCCGACTGTTGAGGTCACCATACTCCCTCGTTGGGTTTACTACGTCTACTGGGGAAGGGTAGAAACTAGGGTTTATAAATCCACCCGGATATTGCACAACCCGGATTTAACCAGATCCCGTAGAATAGCAACGTTTGATATCATTATTATCCCGATACTTCGAAATAAGGATTAAGCTGCTCACTTTATAAAGCTCAACTAAAGTTCTACTAGCTTGGTGATGCGGCCGATTATAGCGTGTGTTACTACATTGCAAGAGCATTATAGCACTCACGATTCGTCGTATTATTCGAGGCCAGGGTAATATTTGTATTCTGATCCACAGTGCTATTATCCATCACCCGTGTCGTCATATTGGGTGTAACATGTTTAGTAACATGTTTTGTGACATTAGTAAAATGTTCTGTAATGATTGGTGCTGTAGTTGTTGTAACATTGGATTGCGGCGTAGTGCTGTTCGGGTTGGTTCTGTGCTGAGTGTGCTCGACTGATGAACCATTGCGGCCATTAGTTTCGCGTGGACGGGTTGTTCGAACTACAGTTGTTGGAACTTCAGTTGTTTCGATTTTAGCTCCAGTTGTTTGGACTTTAGCTACAGTTGCTTCAGTTGCTAATTCTTCTACAAGATTACAGAGGTTGACGTTGAATTGTTTGTGCACCAACAAGTCTATCAGAATCTAAAAAACTCTATCGCAATCTCAACAACAATCTCTCTGACACTTGACTCAGAAAGGGATGATCGGGCAATGTGTGTGCCCCATTCAGAGATCTAGCTCATCTCAACATATGCGTGATGACGATATATTATGCAACGCACGGGCAATAAACCCTCTTCCGACTAAACAATATCAAGTTTCTAAAAAAAACTTAAAAAATTCCAGTTTTCCTTGGAAAACCAAACCTAATTCGACAATTGACGTGTATAATACGAGGATTAAATTAATTATGACATCAAGTTTATTGAATTCACTTGCTGGTTCACAACAATTATTAATGTGTTTCAAGACAGTACCTGTCACGCGTTGCCCTTACATGGTGCTATATGTCACGTGTTGCCCATATATGGTGTTGCGTGTCACGTGGGAATTGTACCTGTCTGTGCAGCGGTGGGTAGGATCTGGGTGCTCTGCTCAGGGCACTGGTCCTTCGTTGAGATATTGTTAGTTTCGCAGTTGGCCTTTTTCCAGTTGTTTCGGTATCTGGAGACACCATCACCACACCTGTAGAGAGTCACTTTTGTAGACTTGGTACCATGAATATTAAATATTGAATATAGGAACTGTTTACCCGACATTAAATCATTAAACCCCCACCGCCGTTTATAATCCTCTAGGGAAATGATAGGCAGGAATTCACCATGGTAACGAATAGTCAGTGGAGGTAGTGACTAGTGGCATTACTAAACAACAGTGTGGCTAGTGTTTAGTGAATCATTATACTTACTGGTTAACTTGAGGACACCAAACACACTCAAAACCAATCTCTTGGGAACTGCAAGAATCACAATCTTTTGCTCCGTTACAAGCTGAAAACAGAACTGTGTTATAGGACTAGGAAACAACACGTTTCCTCTAACGTCTAAATATGGCAAATGTTAAAGATAGCAAAAGTGTTGAGACATGACAGTTAATTATTTGATATTGGCAATCATTTCTATAACAAAATGAACAAGTCGTCTCTATCACTCGAAATAAGAGACTTACTGGGTAGAGCTGAGAGATAGATTTCAGTCTCATTCCCTACGAGATCAAAATCAAAGGCGATGGAGTGATACTCGTGTATATATGTCACCGCGAACCCTGATGGGAGAGAGAGAGAGAGAGAGAGTTTGTTATTTATCGAATGAAATATGGGAGAGAGAGTTTGTTATTTGTCGAAAGAAATAGAATCATTAGACGGAAAGTTAAAATGGCAAAACGCCAAATAATTCCGATTGAGACAAGAGGGCGAGTATATTTAAAGAGGGCGCTGGGCGATATTTCGTTTTGAAGCAATTGTATTATACCATGTCGAGAAGTGTCAACTTCGTAATACGCCTCGGCAATACCAACCCTCACATAGTGGTTGTTGGAGTCAATAGTGGTGAGGTGATGGGGAACCTGAAATGTATTGATATAATATACTGGTACTAAGATATGAAGATCATTAATTTTGGGCATGATGTTTTGTGACGTGTTTTTAGGGCTAGTAACTCGTTTTTAGGGCTAGTAAGGTAGGATCGAGCAAGGCCATGAGGAGGAGGAATTGTGTACCTCCTTGTAAGCAAACACGATGTCTCCGTTTTTGTAGAGATGAACTTGAAACGTAAATTCTTTATCTGAAATAATGGTTAGTTAGCTCTTTAGAAAATTATGAAATTCACTATTCAGTGATTTAGTAAAAGTGATAGTACTAGTAGTTTCACTATTTATTTGGTTTTCTATTTTTGAAGATTTCAGTGTAATAGCACCAAATATTACATAAAAAACTCACTGTTAATTCCAATTGGGTCTGCTTGAGAGTGGACGACAACATTTTCCCATTGCACTATCACAACGTCATCTAAGGGAGGGGGGGGTTGAGTTGATCTGAGAGGGTTCTATAGAAGGGGGAGTGAGTAACAATGATCTAGGTGATGTAACTCTTATTGACGTATATTTATACTTCTTTACCCGACACCCGTTCTTTAAATATTACACAGGGATGTTATGATAGTGTGCCTATAAAAGCTACTCATTGGTAGACTTCTTGTTTGTGTTTCCTAACCCAGTTCGGGAGAAGCGTGTTCACTTTCTTTTTCTCTCTCTCTGATCGCTCTCTCTCCCTCTCTCTCTAGCCCTGTTTATTTATTCATCAGGTCTTCAAATGTCTTCCCTTTTGTAATGTTGATGGATATTCAACTTGAAAAGTTCTTGATAAAAGTAAAAGAACAAGTAAATCTGCTTTTGGAAATTGGGAGAATGATCATAACACATTTGGATAAAACTAAGGTGACAAGCGTTAAATCGAAATCTGTATTCTGATCCTCTCTCCAGAGTCTATATAATAGTTTTTTAGTAACTGCCTCTGAGAGGTCAGAGTGTGGACCGGGTTACTATCGGCAAGGCAGCTAGCTACAGCTGTAGAGGACAACGACCAGTTCACCGCGATGTGGTT
>AVPN01002963.1:0-11095 GCA_000695325.1 Pleurobrachia bachei | reverse complement strand
AGAATCCTTCAATGATCTCTGTCTCTCATCTGAACTGGCTGGATATAAGAATCTCAGTGTGTTGATGTAACGCGCAGGGCTATATTTTTAATCCTGGTCGCGCGCGCAGTTGGGGATGACTTGATTCTCTGGTGGTGGGATTATGCTCTATCTGACTGTCTGTGGTGGCAGGATGCTCTCGTAATTAATTAATTAATATGTGTCAGAGTGTGTCATGGTATATTATACTGTCGAACATGCCTGTCTCTCTCACAGCTGCTACTCTTCTTCCCACTCTCTCCCTCTCAAGCTTGTTTTTCTCAATCTCTTTCCCACCACGCAGCTTGTCCCCCCTTCCCCTCTCTCTCCCTCCCTCCTTCTCTCTCTCTAACACGTGACTCTATCCCACAGCATTCTCGGAACATTTGTCATCGTGACATAAAAGCAGAAAACATATTCTTCTCGGGCACTGGAAATGCCAAGCTGGGAGATTTCGGATTCAGTATAAAGACAAAGGGAGAGGCTCTAGATACGTTCTGTGGTTCACCTCCCTATGCAGCTCCTGAACTGTTCAAAGACGATCACAAGATTGGTTATCTGGGGACGTATGTCGATATTTGGGCGCTAGGTGAGTCTTACTAACAGTAACCATTGCAAAAACCACCTCTTGTTTGTGATTTTCCCCCCCCCAGTCCCCCACTGTAACCCATTACTATCTGCAGGTATTCTCCTGTATTTTATGGGGCATGCCATTTCGTGCTGAGAATGTCTCTAAACTCAAGAAGTGCATTCTGGATGGTACCTATCTAATTCCTGCATATGTTAGTGAGGAAGCTGCCACCTTAATACGTGCCATTCTCATAGGTAAGAAGAGAGATATATTCGACTGTTTTTCATCTGGGAGACTTTTATAAATCCTTTTCAAGATCCACCGAACGGTTTTTCTAACCCAATTCACACCTGACACTGAGCTAACTATATTTTTAACCAAACTGATTCTGTTTTTTCACTTTCAGAGGATCCCGAGAAGAGGTTACCACTGGAAGTTGTAAAGGAGCACCCTTGGTTGATAGGGTGCACATTCCCTGTGTCCCTGCCTCTTTCCTCTCTACAACCCAACGCTGCTGCCTGCCCTGAAACCGAACAAGATGATCAAGAGGCACAGAAAACACTGCAAGATTTAGGTGGGTCATCCAAACTAATTTTATCGAACCATCCAGCCCCTAAACTTTTTATACCGATACCTCATTACTCAAATTCTTGTTGACCCCTAAGTAGTAACGCTATGGATCTCTTCAGGTGTACCAGATGATCTCTACACTCAAGTTATAGAGCGGGCATCACGTAACGGTCCAAGGAATGCCATTACAGGAACATACAGAATAGCACTTCACAAAGGTATATATTGTCCCACCCCCCCCCTCATACATTGTTCTTTTTATTGTTATGTGGTGGAGCAGAGTGGAGCAACATTGCTCTACTTTATATCTATTGTTCAGGGTCTATGGGGGTCTTGTAACTTGTTACAACTTTACATTGTAATGTGTGCCTGGAGTGTACCACTATTATATTTCCTAACTTTATTCTACCCTTTCAGCTCAGAAAAAACGGATATCGCCAGCCCCGATCACCCAGATTTCTCAACAAGCCAGTGCCACTGAAGACAAGAAGCGAACAAAAAAGAAGAAGTTCTCAAGGCGATTAAAAGCCTGTTCGATTATGTAAAGACTGCTGTTTTGTCTTATGATAACGTTTTAGTAGAAAAATGAAGGAGAGATGTGTATAATAGTGAGAGAGATTAACTTTTTGAAGAGTGTGTCTCGGCATTGTAAATATCATTAACGACGGTATATTAGATTCCCATTTTATGGAATGAGAGACCGCAGTTGTCAGCACTTGATATACTGCACTTGATATAATCAACTTTATCTTTGCAGAATTAGAAAATATAGGATAGTGTAGCATGTCAAGTCATGATGGTGATAGGTCTACTGATCTTGTAAGTTACTGTCAGAGCATTGGCCTGACAAGTAAGTTACTGCAAAGACTTGTCCACCCTTTTTTACCCCTATATAGCCTCCTTTATTATAGAGTTATTTGGTGACAAAGACACCTGGTGTGACTGTGTCTATGTCGCCAATAGAGTTATGTATGTTCATTTATTTGCACTATTGTTACCAGATACCATGATGCTAAGAACTGATTTAGAAAGTCCGGGTGAATATTTTCAACATATAAATAACTTATTTATCGGTACAGCTGTCTGTTACTTTTTAGATTTTTGATCCTTTACCTTAGAATAGTTACAGTACAGTCGTGTCTGTCTGCCAGCGCCAGGCCCCCTTTTTGATTCCCAGATCGGGTCAGCGTCGCCAGACAGAGTCTGTCTGGCACCGCCGACCCCATCTGAGAATTGAGGTATGGCGCCGCCATGTATGCAGGACAGTGTTATGATGTTTGCAGTTTCTATTGTTATTTTTCCAGAATCTACATCCCGGTGAATGTGTAACACACCTATTAATTCTTAATCTATTCAAGATCCGTGTTTTTCTAGTCAATATGGTAATGGCAATTGTTCAACTTGAAGTGGAACAAGGCTGTCTGGCAGTACACTAAGATCGGGATCAATGATCATTATAGCTGAAGGGCCGTTGTACTGTGAGAACTGACAGACAGACCTGTCAGAGCATTGGCCTGAAAGCGACAGACTGTGATCATGTCAAACATTAGCCCTCACTCTGTCTGACGCCGCCACTGTCAGAGCATTGGCCTGACAGCGCCGCCGCCCCATTGCATCTAAGCGCACTGTCTTGGCAGCGAAGCCAGGTACAGGGTATAGGGCGACGTGCCCAACGCACTGTCGCACGCTCAGACCAATTTGAGAATCAAATCGGGGTCTGGTACCGCTAAACAGCCCTCACATGGCGTTTCCTTCTTTTCCGTCCTGGAAGATCTGTATAACCGTACGGTACCCGATCTACTCAAGTCTATTATGTAAGGAGACAAAGGTCAAAACACACAGGTTTTTGGGTTGGCCGATAACCGGAAAGAATTAGTAGAAATCGAAATATAAAGAAGTGTCACACACTGTGACTCGCAATAAAATCAACAGAAAATCTCTTCTTTTCTTGTTTCTCTCTCAATGTCACTCTCTCACTCTGGCTCTGACTTTCACATTTTCTTTGGCTCTCCGAATCACTTTTCAATTTCTATTTCATAAATATCAAGCACACAATTACCCCTTCTTCACTGTCTCATAATTTGTACTCCAAACACTGGTGGATAAAAAAAACAACAACAAAAAAACAGACAACACGCATAACTTCAAGTTTCCACCTAGCTCAAACACTATATTATATAACTACGTTAGCACTTAGCAACAAGAAACAAACATTTTATTGTTCACACAATCAACTTCAGTCCCAGTGGATGAGATTAGGATGCTATAATTATTGTTCTTAGCAATTCAAATCATTTAAAATAACTTCCTCGGACTTGGTTCTATGAGCTACCGCATGTTTCTTATTCCCTCTCCTACTAGCGTTGTGTTTGTTGCTGTACGCAGGCCCTTGGAACTCTACAAGGTCTACCCCTTTCTTCTCGGCCTCTACGTCCACCCGCAATATCTGTGGAGTGTGGGGTGTTAAAGAGTAATGTAGAGTAGAGTAGTGGGGGAAAACAGTCATGCCTGAACCTCAGGTCCAGTGAACGACTGGTTTTCCTCAGTGTAGAAAAGAGTAGAGTAGAAAATGTTAACTGGGACCTGAAACTAACTGATAACGTCATTTATTACCTGAAAGTGACGAAGACCAAAGCATACAGGAACCATGATGGCAGTGATGTAGATATAGGTCAGGATTATAACTAGCACGTTACTGAGAAGTTGCTTCCCACCCTGATCACACCCCTGTAGATGATAGAGGCGATAAAATGAAGTCTGATATCTAACTGTTTATCTGAAAATGAAATGGCCCCCTTTCTCCGCTATTTTTGAAATTGAATATACTGGTACATGAACTGTCAGCTTCCAAGAGAATACTGCAGCTGTCATTGACAGTACGTGAATATATAGCCATGATATGCATTGTGCTTTTTACTAGGGCAGCGTTTGTCATAAAAACTAATAAACTGCTCACCGTCAATATTCCACATGATACAAGCTGTCCATTTTTATCCCTGAAAGAGAGATCATTGGAATTTATAAGAGAGAGAGAGGGGATGACATTATATTCATAAAAATTTATGTGAAAATGGGCGAGAGAAAAGGAAGTGCATTGTGCAAAGAAAGATAAAAATCCATGGTTCAATAAACCAAGGAAAATAAGATCTCCTACAAGATATCAATGTATCAATACCGTATTGTATCGAGAAAGAAAGGGGCAGAGAGGGCACTCCACGTTCCACAAACCAGGTGAACGGGTATAGCATCCACCACATCATCTATCTTCAGTTTGTGTAACAACTGCAGGGAACAATTCGTGCAGTTACCATGGTGACAAATACAAGGGGAAGGGGCTTGGTCGAGAACTAGGCAAGCACATTTGAAGAGCGTTTACCCAGACATGTTTCTTTCTTAGTTCAAAATACGATATTAATTCTAACCTTTGATGCCCATAACATGAGAGCACCACCCACGGACCCTACAATCATCCCAAAGTAAGGTTGTGTTCTGGAGCAACCACTGGTACTACAGACAAGACCCGCTAGAATACCATTACTCAGATCACACGGCTCTGGAGTCCTCCTATAGGGGGGTGGGGGTTATATTGGACATGGACAACTTGCCCGGCAAGTGCAAGTGATGAGAAAAGGAAAAAAACTATAAAAAGTGAGAGGATTAGATGACCCAAATATAAGAACGACTGCAAGGGGGGAGAAATTCAAGTGGGAAACACAGTAAATAAACAGTTACCTCTCCCAGAGCAGTGATACAAGAAGGTAGGATAAACCGGATGAAGCAGCACACACTGTCGTATATGTGGCAATATTACCTATCAAACCAGGCTCACTTCCCGCTGTAGATGGGGAGTTAGATATTAAGAGATGAAGAGCTATTTTGGGTGAAAAGTCCCATGTTTCCTGTAAACAGTTGTAGTAGCTCCAAATCATGGAATTATTTGTCCATGACAATGACAATATTTCTCTGTCAGACCAATGCTCTGACAGATATTTCTGGGACAGCCTGGGAATAATAGAGGGTACGAACCTTTTAAGATGGCAGGTCCGGCGTTAAATGAGTACCAACTAAACCAGAGAACAAACATTCCAAAAACAATGAATGCTTGGTTTTGCTTCTCGAGATTCTTGCTGTGGGGATGAACACAATGTTAATAGATTGCGGGGAATCAATCACGGAGTTTTTGTTTGAAAATGTGATAATTTTGTACCATTAGCACCATTTCAAGCATGTCGACCTCGATCTCAATCAGCCGCGTGAGATGCAAACAGGTGGCACTGGCATTGGTAGATGAAGATCTAAATCTAAATTACATTACTTACACAAAAACACCGTTCCTGTTGAGTCTGTGTTGGCGGGGTCCAACGAACCAACACACAATGAGAGAGGTGAGACCAGCACAGGTGTGAACCGCGATCCCTCCTGCATCATCAACAACACCCA
This sequence comes from Pleurobrachia bachei, assembly GCA_000695325.1. NCBI lineage: Eukaryota > Metazoa > Ctenophora > Tentaculata > Cydippida > Pleurobrachiidae > Pleurobrachia > Pleurobrachia bachei. The sequence goes on along the minus strand of AVPN01002963.1, from coordinate 5,496 downwards.
TTATCACACTAGGGAGAGAGAGATTGGTTGGTTGGTTGCTTGGTTTGAAATATAAATTTGGACTCATGACATCAAACATTAAACAATTAATTAAATATCCAACGGATCGCACACAAATAAACACGCAGAACATTCATTGTGCCCTACAAGTGGGGCACGTGGTGTTAAGCGGGAGGAGGGCTCCTAGAAGTGAGAGAGAGAGGTGGACTGAGATCCGTATAATTTTACCTGTGTGCATTGAGAGAGCTAGCCCAGCCGGTTTCTGACCAGATCCAATGGGTTATAACAGGGTAAAGTATAGTTGCACCAACCCCAGAACAGACAGAGTAAGCCAAGATCTTGGTCCGTTCTGCTATCGCTCCGGCTACTACTGTAACGGCTGTAGCGGCATACGACCAATGATATACCCACCCTGAATTGAATATATGTAGATACAGTGTGACCACGATTTACCGGGATGCTAGGGGGAAAGGGTTTTGCTTGGCCACATGGATGCCTAAGTGAGATCGACGTCGCGTGCGACTGAGATCGATCTTCACATAGCGGAGCGAGAATAGGCTGCAATGGAGTCAAGGGTTTTGCCTGGTGAATCGGGGTCCGACTGTGCATACAAAAATCTAAAATGTAGAAGCCCCGCTGATCACGGGTAAAAGTTTCACTAAAACTGACCAGCAGAGGAGGTATGGATATCTGTCTCAGACTTGTTCTCTCGTACCAGAAAGAAATCACTGAGACCCGCAAATCCCCCAATGGCAGAACCATCACCAAACGCAATGCCGAAACCTGCGTGAATAAGTTATCATGGTGGAACTGGAAAAGAAATGATTTGGGCACAATAATTAGGACCAGATAACATATTTTAATTAGTTGGCTGGTGTCATGTACCTAGTGCGTAGTAGGCAAGGCCAGAGATGAGCATATCAATCATGTTTTTCATTAGGATCGCTTTGGTGAAGTGAACCCGAACTGAGCCAACCTGAAACAAGAATATCATGATTATGTGTGAATCGATCAAAGAAACCCTGATTTACCGGGAGGACAAACTTCTCTCATCACAGTAAATCGGGGTCCGTCTGTTCATAACCTCAAATACCTCGAGGAAGGTGAATCCAAGTTGCATGAGTATAACAATAGAGGCACTGCACACCAACTGGTAATACTTTGTGTACAGGTCCTGTGCCTCTTCTGCTGTTATGTTCCTGTGTATACCATCATTTCCCTCCGTCACCAGTGCACCATGCATGATCTCCTGGCAAGGGTGGGGGGCGGGGTACTATTTTATTATTGTGAAAAGCATAGAGGTTAAAATATACTTTCTCAACTGGTGAAATGTAGACCCTAGATTATATAGTTTTACAACACTATTACACTATGGTATATTAGGTCGGCGGACCAGCTCAATTGACTGAAGAAAAAATTAAAAAAACCTTAAAACAAGCGTTCAAAATATTTGTATGTTAAATATATGACAAAAGGAAAGGGGTGGCATAACGTGCGTACCGGGCGCAACCTGACCATCCTAGCTACTCAAAAACCAACTTCAGACATGGGATGATTTGCTGTGATACCATGCGTCACAACCTTCACACCACCCCGGCCCTGTCTTAGCCTGACCCTATTCTTATTTCTTTCTGCACGTGGGGCACGAGAGATGTGAGAGCTGCGGTGAGTGGTCAAAGCATTGGCTTGATATAGCACCACCCGGCACCCATACGATGTGAGACAGCGTGAGGACAGCGTGAGGACAGCGTAGGAGGGAGATGAATGAGGGGATATCATAGAATGCAAAGTTTACCTTCTGTTTTTGTGATGACTCGAGTCATGATCATGACTTATTATCTGAATTTTTTCCTTTGTGGTACTGGTATGCGCTTCAATTCTCACTCTGAAAATGAATTATTGTATGGTAGTATGTTGTTCATTCCTCTACAACAGCAGATGATATCTAGCATTCTATTTAGCGGTCAGATTATTATTAGGTCTCGAATCAAAACGGGGTCGGGGCGTGATGATGGTTGAGAGATAATGTTCTTAATCTTCTGACTGCTAAACGGAAGATAAAAATAGCCGAGTTTTAAAACCGTCGAAAAACAATTTAAATTGCACTTTCTCACATCAGTATTGCTGTTAATTACACTTCCGGGGTTAAATCATACTCAAATCACACACAAATCACATCTCTCAGAGATTCTCTGCACGTCTCGTTTGGGAAATTGTTGCTCAGATCACCCATTCTGCTCCCAGCTTCCACAACTCACTGTTTCACTTCTTTCACATGAATTGTTACCCGTTCATTTCTTATCTATCTAGGCCATACGCATGCTGATCTTGAGTTAGTTCTTTCGTGAGTTAGTTCTTTCATGGCCACGGCAATTGTAGTTTACAACTTCTTTACCTTAAGCTTGCAGCTTGAAAAGTAATGGCAGGTAGGATACTAAATGCATAGAACTGGGTGCCCATGTTCAATGTTGTGAACTGCACGCTACATATGGTCAGGACGGTGGAAGATTCCAGAATTCCCGCTACTGTTGCTACTACCCGCACTCCCTGGCTGATCTCCCTCAGCCGGCTGGAGAGGTGGTAGGCTAAACCCCTCTGCAGAGAATACAGAGTTACTCATTAGTAGCCGGGAGGAGTCCATCTCTATCTGGGTGAGACGGCGTTGCTGGGCGGCTGCTTCACGGAGATAGGATGTGAACCGCTGTCGTGCAACCGAGTATTCCCTGTCCTGCGGGGGAGGGGGGGGTGAGGGAGGGAGAGAGAGAGAGAGAGAGAGAGAGAGAGAGAGAAAAGTGACAGGTGTGTTTACCTCCTGTTTGTCAGTAACACATGGTGAGTTCAATGCACTGAACGACTTCGAAGATGATGTTTTCCGTTCCTCTTGAGCCTTTTCAATCACCAGCTTCCATCTGTTTTTCACAGCCTCATTCATGTTCTTTGGTGAATAGAATGGTGAATAGAATACTTGGATTTAACGAAAGATATGTTAAAGATATGTTTTCGTTAATATGTTTTTATTTAACTACAGCTCTCACCTCGGCACGCTGACTCCGTTTATCCTTGACACTGTAGTAAATAGTTTCGAAGATGAAAGAAATGAAGCTGAGGACTATAATCGCTCCAATTAACATGAACAATCCTTTTAGATTGCTGATGGTGATCCTTCTGTTGCTGTCCTCACCCTGACTGTCTGCTCCTGACTGAGAAATAGAGGGTTAGAGGGACTGAGAGAGCGATAGAGAGAGAAAGAATAAATATGGCGTCCCGTCAGGTGATCACCTGACGATTACTCGATTATTTTGAGTTGAAACATATTGTTGTGTCAACCGGGTGTTTCACTTTGTGACAACGTTATCACTGCACTATGGCTATGACTCTTTTAACTGTGGGGCCCGATGATTATCAGATGAGTGCCATTTATTAGTATTTCAGTCACGGTGATTGAGAGCTGTCTGCAAATTTCTATTCTGCACTACTCATTAAAACCCATGAACTACCTTGACCCTTGTTCTGAGAAGCAGCTATTTATCCAGACGTTTAGCACTCTTTACAGCTTAGAACCCCGCTCGGAACTGCACAGTTGCAGTTCATTTACATCATAAAGGAAGTCAAGGCCGAGCTTGCAAAACGTCTAGCTGCTTCAGATCCTTCCAAAACATTGTTGAATCATGGCAATAATTTGCCATGCTACACAGTCTGTCTGTTCGGGATCGCGTAAGCTCACACCTGGCCTTCGGCCCGGTGTGAAAGGCTCTCAGCTGACAGACAAGGAACATGTCAAACAATAATAACAATGACATCACATGCAGCGCCCAACCACGTACCTCGACACACTGGCCAGCCATGGTTAGGTATTTCTCCCACTCCACATTCAGAATACTCTAAACCACGTACCTCGACACACTGGCCAGCCATGGTTAGGTATTTCTCCCACTCCACATTAAGAATGCTCTTCTCTTCGAACTCCAATATCTTTTTGTCTACCAGGTGAGCCACGTGTTCCATGGTCGTGTTACCACGGGGAAATGCAAGGGCGTAGTGGGAGTAACCGAACGGGGGGGAATTCGGAGGGAGTTGGGAGGTTTAGTTGCCATACAAACTGGTTCGACAGCTGGCAGACAGCCGACAGACAGGATGTAGTTGAAGGTTAGCATGGAGAACAATGGGAGGGAGAGCTTGTGCGATAATGTACGGCATGAGGTGTAATGGCGGCAGAACAAAATCTCTCTATATCTATGTAAGCAAGCTCTCTCTCCGAACAATATCAAACTGTTATACTACAGTCGAATAGTCGATCTATATCTTTATACCGTTCAAATACACAGTTTCGTTTCCGCCTCTCGTAGTCCAACAGCGGGGTATCCCAAATGAATATGAACTTCGACGACTCTACCTGTTAATCATTGTTGATAGTCAACTAAGATGTGAAATTATAGTACAAATATCTTAATTTGTCTTAAATCGAGGTTCCAGTAAATCGAGGTTTGACTGTACATTGTACAGTGTACAATATACATGCAGTACATTACAGTGTAATTTGACATACCATTTCATATGCCTCTGAAGCTGAAGTTAAATACACCATATTCTGATGCACCGTTTTGAACTTCCCCAGATCACTCTGACCAAAGAATGTCTCGTAACTCGTACTTTTCACTGTTCCTATTATATTAGGGGGAAGGGATGAATACTATGTACTATGTTGTGGAGTAAAAGCGGTATCGTGATCGAGCTAATTGTGGCTCATAATCAAATATCCTGTATTATCAATTGTATATCGATTGTATACCGTGATCTAATGCTTGAGAGAATATACAATCGATCACTATTGGGTACCATGTGACGTACTGTTTAGATAACACTTCTATCATCTATAATGTAGAATAACAATCTAAAACCGTGCTATATATTCTCACGGCAGCAATGCATGTTATCTTTTTGCTTCGACTCACATGCACAATGTGTATGTGAGTCGCCGACCAGTACCATTCAAGCGTTGCTTGTTTTGCGTCGAAAGTGACTTTCAGTTTGCTTGTCTTTGGAAAGTTTCTAGACTATAGCTGATAGCATCACTTAGTTTGTGAGCATAACAACAATTATAACAGTAAGCAGACCTTTAACAGACACTTTAACAGGCACTCTGCTATAGAAAGTTATTTCCAGTCATGTGCTTTTTTAATTCTGGTTAAATAGTTCTTTATTCGCACGTAAGACACTCAGACTGAAACTATGAAATTAAGTAGTTGTACGAAGGAAAAAACCTACCAAATTTGTATCGATCCTGTCCGGGTAGATCGTCAATTGAGTTGATTGGTTTCTTCATGCTTTTGACCGTGAGGTTAGCAGTCAGAGTGGCAGAGTAGAGGGTTATTATCAACATGCAGGTGATCCACCAAACAGACGCGATGAGACGGGCTGACAGACATCTTGGGCTTCCTTCGTCCGGACCTGAGGGAGAGAGAGAGAGAGAGAGAGAGAGAGAGAGAGAGAGAGAGA
>AVPN01002959.1:0-11579 GCA_000695325.1 Pleurobrachia bachei | reverse complement strand
TCGTGGTTTAAGTATGGTTCCTCAAATCCAGATTGACGTAGATTCCTCGTGTTAAACATAGAGGTTGTTGTGGCTATCTCCTCTAACAGTCCAGGTTGTTGTGACTATCTCCGCAAGTGCTATGTTGTTATGGCTATCTCTGCAATGATCCAAGCTGGTCCAAGTAACTGCCATATTATATATCCGATTTGAAGTGGGTGAATAAATATATTCAATTTAAGGAAGAGTGGGTAGGAACCCAATTTATCGGTGGTGCACATATGAATGTACATGTTTGTAATGACGAAAATAGGTGTATAACACATCCATACACCAAATTTTTAAGAATAAATTTCGGTCCCGTGGACCGACAAATTATTCTCGAAATAATCCACCGCTATATTCAACTGGTTGGACATTTGGTTATCGAACAGATTTATCACCATTAAATAATGGTATTTCGGTTTTTTATGGCACAGGGATTAAAATGTTTCATTCCCAATGGTGCTCACTGCTCTGATGCAGTGAGACGCGGTAGCCCCTATTACGTGATCATGGATCAACCCGCACTTGATCCCACGAGGCATTTTATAATGATTATTTTGATAGTGAGACTTACTACATGTACATCATTATAGTCAGTTGCATGTTTTTTATATCACAGCTAGTTTTTCAGACCTGTAAATCTGACGTTTATTTCTATGAGGAGAGTGCTTATGGCCATTAGCATATTTCCAGAAACTACTAGTCCAGGTATCTTTTTAGCTTGTATCTTCACAAAACATGTTCCATTAAGTTCTTCGGAGTAGTGGGGATTTACTGCTTCTTCTCTAGCCGCTTTCTCCTCGCCTTCTCCGCTCTGTACATCCTCAGCATCACCTTCTCTTCCGGTGTGTATCGCTTTGAAGCTCCCGCGATATATGCCAAGTCCATCATTCCTTTGGGTTTCTTTAGAGGTTTCCCTGGAACGTTGAATTCTGGCTCTATCTTTACTGGTGCTGGGATGGAAGGTCCAGCTTCTGTGTCATCTGTAGGTTGAACAGCTGTAGCTAAGTCTGGTTGCCCTTCTTCATCTGTAGTCATCTTCGTGTGACTTTCCTCCGTCGCATTAGTCGTTAACTCTGGTTCGCTTTCGTCCGATTCATCAGTCATCATCTCTAGCTCTAGCTGCCTTTCCTCCGCTTCATCAGCTATCTCTGGTAGCCTCTCCGTCGTTACATCTGCCATTGTATCTGGCTGACTTTCATCCGATCCATCAGTCGTCACTTCTGTGATCGTATCGTCGTTATCTGGTTGTCCCCTTGTCTCCTTGGGACCTCCGAGACGGTTATAATTGAGCCTCTCCATAGGTTTCCTTTCCCTAGAAGAAGTCCGCCTCTCAGCAGGTATTGGTGTTGACGCACTAACTGGATCAGTATCTCTGATTTCGCCTATGGGCTGCGTCACCTCTGCATGTTCCTCAATCTCTGCTCCCGAAGAAGCCGTAGTGAAAGGATCCTGTTCATCCTCTTGGCTCCTTACTGAGCTGCTAGCCGCCGGTACAGAACTGGTTGTGTTGCAAGTCGATCTCCGGAATGAGTATAATTCCCAATCCTCGTCATCAGAACTGGATGAGCTGGAAGAACTTTCAACATTATCCTCTGGCATCTTAGTAGTTACATTTTTAGGAATGGATTCTTCTTTTCTCAATTCCTTCACCTTTTCATTGGTCGAGTATTTGTTTTTCTTGTACAGCTTCATTTTTGTGATGTTGACTAGTTTTTTCTCTGTCTCTGTTTGTACAATGTAATTGTGATCAGATAACTTTTCTGTGATGAGGTAAGGTCCTTCAAATCTTGGTAGCCATTTATGTTGAGCTGGTTTTACGAGCAGCATGCAATATTGTCCCTTTTCGAAGAAAGGTCCATGCACGTGTTTGTCATACGCAGCTTTCATGTATTTGGCTTTTTCTTGTATAGATTTGACCGCTTCTCTAGTAACCTTTTGTATCTTCATGTATGTTTCATAAACTTGTTTTTCACGTGTGTCACACAATTCATTTTCTGTGTTTTCTGTTCTCTCATTATCTACGACAAACAAATCTCTTGGGGCAGCAAGTTCCCTGGAGAACACTAGAAAGTTTGCAGTATGTTTTGTTTTTGAACTCTTTAAACAGTTCATGGTAAATGTTATATACCCGATCCATTTTTGCTACAGCTATTTTCAAGTAGATCTCCCCTTTTGGCAAGAGATTTGTTTTTGATAAGCCCCGAATTATTGTTTGTGTGGGCTGAATTTTATCTTGTTTACCAAGTTGGTAAACAGTGCGTGTACTGATGAGAGATGCACCAGCTCCCGTGTCCAGTAAAATGTTCAACGGAGTCTTTTCAATGTGACCTGTCACGATCATTTGTTTCCCTTTCTTTGGGTTGCCTTTGCAAGAATCCGCAGAATTAACCTTGGTGCAACCCGCATCTAGTTTAAATGGTTCCGCCTATTCGAGTAGCAGTTTCTGGCCAAGTGACCTCTCTTCCCGCAGTTGTAGCACCTGATCTGATTATCCGACCAGTTCACTTCCCACCGGTGTGGTGTAGAATCTCTTCGTGAGTTGTGTCTGCCGCTGCTCCTGTTTCGGTGATTGTAGTAGCCACGGTATCTATCTCGTTCCATACTTGGGGTGCGACTCCTATGTCTGCTGCGATCGTTCCTCCCCCTGCTGTTATCCCGATATCTCTCACTGCTCCTCCATCGATTCTGGTTATCTCTCGAGAAACTATCCTCCCGTGCCTCTCCTGCTTGTAGGACGTCAGTAGAAGGTTCACCGTTTATCAGGTTGTTTACAGTCTCCAATTTCAATGCCAGTCTCATCCCCTCCTCATAGGATGTCAGTGATGCCTCATTTAGTTTTTGTTTTATATCCCTATTTCTCAGACCTCTCAGTAGTACAAGGAGTGCAATGTCATCCGCTTCCTCCATGTTTCCATAAGACAATCGTGCCTTCTCCTCAATGTTTGCACAAAACGAGGTAATGCTTTCTGTTGATGACTGTTTTAAACTCATCAATTGTTGTTTCACCGTTTGTGTTTCTCCACCCGAGAAACCCGTTTTTAACTCTCTGCATAACAGAGAGACATTATTTTTAACCTCGCTAGACAGACCATCCATTAATGATCTCAGGGTTGGGTATGATACGTTGTCTACACACTGTAGAAACAGAGTGTCGAGATTTCTCTCATATTTTGTGTGTTTTACATAGTCCTCAAAACAATCACAGAACGTGTTGAAGTTGTCTCCCTTTTTGAATTTGGGAGGTTTTGATCCGGTATTATTCGAGAACCCTGGACCTGGTTCTAAACCATGTTCTGCCATACTGACAGCCAACTTGTCCATCTCAGCCTTCAGACTGATCATTTTTTCCTGGAGTTGTTTTTTCTCGGACATATTTTTTAGAGTAGTGGTTCGCTTTGTAATCAGGCTCCACTTATGTTAAGGGTATATGTTCAGGGTTTGTGTGTGTCGCGCTGGTTAGTGAATGGGTGAGCGATGATAGATAGGTTACAGTGGCAAGGAACACGGAAATAAACAGATCTGCCGAAATGAATTATTCGACAAGAATATGTTAGTCTTCGGTGTTAGCTTCAGTGATCGCTCGTGATATCGATCTTGGTAACGCTCCCTTCTTCTGTCCTCGTCGTGGGTTAAATACGCTCCCTCAAATCCAGATTGACGTAGATTCCCCGTGTTAAACATATGGGTTGTTGTGACTATCTCCTCTAACAGTCCAGGTTGTTGTGACTATCTCCGCAAGTGCTATGTTGTTATGGCTATCTCTGCAATGATCCAAGCTGGTCCAAGTAACTGCCATATTATATATCCGATTTGAAGTGGGTGAATAAATATATTCAATTTAAGGAAGAGTGGGTAGGAACCCAATTTATCGGTAGTGCACATATGAGTGTACATGTTTGTAATGACGAAAATAGGTGTATAACACATCCATACACCAAATTTTTAAGAATAAATTTCGGTCCCGTGGACCGACAAATTATTCTCGAAATAATCCACCGCTATATTCAACTGGTTGGACATTTGGTTATCGAACAGATTTATCACCATTAAATAATGGTATTTCGGTTTTTCATGGCACAGGGACTAAAATGTTTCATTCCCAATGGTGCTCACTGCTCTGATGCAGTGAGACGCGGTAGCCCCTAGTACGTGATCATGGATCAACCCGCACTTGATCCCACGAGGCATTTTATAATGATTATTTTGATAGTGAGACTTACTACATGTACATCATTATAGTCAGTTGCATGTTTTTTATATCACAGCTAGTTTTTCAGACCTGTAAATCTGACGTTTATTTCTACGAGGAAAGTGCTTATGGCCATTAGCATATTTCCAGAAACTACTAGTCCAGGTATCTTTTTAGCTTGTATCTTCACAAAACATGTTCCATTAAGTTCTTCGGAGTAGTGGGGATTTACTGCTTCTTCTCTAGCCGCTTTCTCCTCGCCTTCTCCGCTCTGTACATCCTCAGCATCACCTTCTCTTCCGGTGTGTATCGCTTTGAAGCTCCCGCGATATATGCCAAGTCCATCATTCCTTTGGGTTTCTTCAGAGGTTTCCCTGGAACGTTGAATTCTGGCTCTATCTTTACTGGTGCTGGGATTGAAGGTCCAGCTTCTGTTTCATCTGTTAGTTGAACAGCTGTAGGTAAGTCTGGTTGCCCTTCTTCATCAGTAGTCATCTTCGTGTGACTTTCCTCCGTCGCATTAGTCGTTAACTCTGGTTCGCTTTCGTCCGATTCATCAGTCATCATCTCTAGCTCTAGTTGCCTTTCCTCCGCTTCATTAGCTATCTCTGGTAGCCTCTCCGTCGTTACAATCGCCAGTGTCTCTGGCTGACTTTCATCGGATCCATCAGTTGTCACTTCTGTGATCGTATCGTCGTTATCTGGTTGTCCCCTTGTCTCCTTGGGACCTCCGAGACGGTTATAATTGAGCCTCTCCATAGGTTTCCTTTCCCTGGAAGAAGTCCGCCTCTCAGCAGGTATTGGTGTTGACGCACTAACTGGATCAGTATCTCTGATTTCGCCTATGGGCTGCGTCACCTCTGCATGTTCCTCAATCTCTGCTCCCGAAGAAGCCGTAGTGAAAGGATCCTGTTCATCCTCTTGGCTCCTTACTGAGCTGCTAGCCGCCGGTACAGAACTGGTTGTGTTGCAAGTCGATCTCCGGAATGAGTATAATTCCCAATCCTCGTCATCAGAACTGGATGAGCTGGAAGAACTTTCAACATTATCCTCTGGCATCTTAGTAGTTACATTTTTAGGAATGGATTCTTCTTTTCTCAATTCCTTCACCTTTTCATTGGTCGAGTATTTGTTTTTCTTGTACAGCTTCATTTTTGTGATGTTGATCTTCACAAAACATGTTCCATTAAGTTCTTCGGAGTAGTGGGGATTTACTGCTTCTTCTCTAGCCGCTTTCTCCTCGCCTTCTCCGCTCTGTACATCCTCAGCATCACCTTCTCTTCCGGTGTGTATCGCTTTGAAGCTCCCGCGATATATGCCAAGTCCATCTTTCCTATGGGTTTCTTCAGAGGTTTCCCTGGAACGTTGAATTCTGGCTCTATCTTTACTGGTGCTGGGATTGAAGGTCCAGCTTCTGTTTCATCTGTTAGTTGAACAGCTGTAGGTAAGTCTGGTTGCCCTTCTTCATCTGTAGTCATCTTCGTGTGACTTTCCTCCGTCGCATTAGTCGTTAACTCTGGTTCGCTTTCGTCCGATTCATCAGTCATCATCTCTAGCTCTAGTTGCCTTTCCTCCGCTTCATTAGCTATCTCTGGTAGCCTCTCCGTCGTTACAATCGCCAGTGTCTCTGGCTGACTTTCATCGGATCCATCAGTTGTCACTTCTGTGATCGTATCGTCGTTATCTGGTTGTCCCCTTGTCTCCTTGGGACCTCCGAGACGGTTATAATTGAGCCTCTCCATAGGTTTCCTTTCCCTAGAAGAAGTCCGCCTCTCAGCAGGTATTGGTGTTGACGCACTAACTGGATCAGTATCTCTGATTTCGCCTATGGGCTGCGTCACCTCTGCATGTTCCTCAATCTCTGCTCCCGAAGAAGCCGTAGTGAAAGGATCCTGTTCATCTTCTTGGCTCCTAACTGAGCTGCTAGCCGCCGGTACAGAACTGGTTGTGTTGCAAGTCGATCTCCGGAATGAGTATAATTCCCAATCCTCGTCATCAGAACTGGATGAGCTGGAAGAACTTTCAACATTATCCTCTGGCATCTTAGTAGTTACATTTTTAGGAATGGATTCTTCTTTTCTCAATTCCTTCACCTTTTCATTGGTCGAGTATTTGTTTTTCTTGTACAGCTTCATTTTTGTGATGTTGACTAGTTTTTTCTCTGTCTCTGTTTGTACAATGTAATTGTGATCAGATAACTTTTCTGTGATGAGGTAAGGTCCTTCAAATCTTGGTAGCCATTTATGTTGAGCTGGTTTTACGAGCAGCATACAATATTGTCCCTCTTCAAAGAAAGGTCCGTGCACGTGTTTGTCATATGCAGCTTTCATGTATTTGGCTTTTTCTTGTATAGATTTGACCGCTTCTCTAGTAACCTTTTGTATCTTCATGTATGTTTCATAGATTTGTTTTTCACGTGTGTCACACAATTCATTTTCTGCGTTTTCTGTTCTCTCATTATCTACAACAAACAAATCTCTTGGGGCAGCAAGTTCCCTGGAGAACACTAGAAAGTTTGCAGTATGTTTTGTTTTTGAACTCTTTAAACAGTTCATGGTGAATGTTATGTACCCGATCCATTGATCAAAGTTCATTTGTTGCTGTGGTGTTAAACACGTTCGTATACATGTGTTTATACGTTTGTTCATTGCTTCACATAATCCATTTGCTTGTGAGTGCCAAGCCACTCCATGTTTGCTTTGTATGTCGAACATCTTCAACATAGCTTGGAATAATTTTGAGGTAAAAGCAGATCCCAGATCATGCCTAATGGATTTCATCACACCTAGCCGTTGTATCCATTCCCTCACAATAACTCTGGCAGCCTCCTCGGCCCCAGTGGACTTCACGGGTATTGCTACCACGTAATTTGAGAATTGGTCCACCATGACCAATAGTGCAGTGTACCCTCTTGCATTGGGTGTTTTGGAGCGTTCCAAAAAATCAATAGCCACACACTGTCCAAATTCAGTGTATGTCATTGGTTTTAGTGGTGCTTTTTTGAATCTATGGGGTTGTTTCCCCCTTGCACATTTTAAGCATGCATCGCAGTACATGTGGAACATTTTCCGTTGTTTGTAAAAGTAGTATGTCTGTTGACAACTGCTGAGACATGTTTCGAAACCAGCATGACCGTTCTTGTCATGGTAAGCGTACATTGTTCTCTCTACGAGAGTGTGTGGTAGAACAGTTAATATTCGGTCATTTTCTTTGTTGTTGGGGTCTATAAACCTCTTTTTCAACATGTAACATTTTTATCTGTCTCCAGTAGTGGAGAAGTTCAGCCCGTGTTTTCCTGCTAGACAGATGTTTTGGTGTGTTCTTGTTCTTTAGCCAACCAATGACTGTTGACAATGTTACATCATCAGCATAATCTTGCTTTATCTCTGTCAGAGTGACAGGTATATCAATTGCAAGTGATTTGTTGACCTGAACCACGTGATCAGTTATATTTCTTTGTTTGTCATCCGATCTATGCCTTGTATCATTTTCCAAGGTCTGTGTACCTACACAGTTTGTTTTGGGTATTGGGTGTCTGCTCAAATAATCTGTCATACCCATGTGTACAGATTCGCCAGCAATGTGTACTATGTCAAAATTGTATTCTTCTAATTCGGCTATTTTTCTGTGAATGTAGCTACTCTCTTTCTTGAAAATGGTTTTCAAGTTTAGCAGAGCTTTACAATCAGTTAGAACCTTGAACCTTTTTGTACCCATCAGGTACATCCGGAAGTGCTTTAGAGCATGACATAGACCAAGAAATTCGAGTCTAGTTGCCCCAAACTTTCTCTGATGCACAGGTACAGATTTTGACCAATAGGCTATGGTCCTCTTTTTTCCATGTAATACTTGGTTTAGTGTGGCCCCATGGCCGATTTTACTGGAGTCAATTGTCAACTCATAATTTTGGTCAGGGTGCTGGTAGTTTGGAATCACCAAGACCGGTGTTTGTCCAAGTGCATTTTTCAAATCTTCAAATGCTTTTGTGGAAGTAGGATTCCACTCAAATTTGCGTTTTTTCTGTAGCATGTCGTATAGCGGGGTTGCTATTTTGCTATAATCTTTTATAAAGGATCTGTTATAATTTACAGCTCCCAGAAATTTTTGTAGTTCTTTCACAGACTTTGGCAATTGTAGTTTCTTTATTGCATCCACACGAGCTGGATCAATAGAAATGCCATTTTTGTTCATGATGTGTCCGAGAAATTTGACTTGTTTTCTGAACAATTGTGTTTTAGAAGGACTAATTTTCAATCCTCCAAATGACAGTCTTGCTAAAACGAATTCCAGCCTGTCTAGATGTTCATCAACAGTGTTGCTTCCTATTAGCACGTCATCCAAGAAGCAAATTAGCGCTTGGAAAGGAACTTTCTGGAACAACTCTGCCATAGATTTGGCAAATATACTACTGCTAGAACAGTGACCCATAATGAGCCTCGTCCATTGATAGCGAGTGTTTTTATAAGTGAAAGCTGTTAGTGGTTTGCTTTCCTCGTCAAGTTTTATTTGATTGAAACCTTTTGTGAAGTCAAATGAGGTTAGCCACTCACATTCATCCATGTTGTTCATCACCGTGTTTATATTAGGTAATGGGAATGTTTCGGGGATGCTCTCTTTGTTGAGCTGTCTCAGGTCTTGTACGACTCGGTATTTTTTCGTTCCTGGCTTTTTCAGCCTCCTCGGCCCCAGTAGATTTCACGGGTATTGCTACCACGTAATTTGAGAATTGGTCCACCATGCCCAATAGTGCAGTGTACCCTCTTGCATTGGGTGTTTTGGAGCGTTCCAAAAAATCAATAGCCACACACTGTCCAAATTCAGTGTATGTCATTGGTTTTAGTGGTGCTTTTTTGAATCTATGGGGTTGTTTCCCCCTTGCACATTTTAAGCATGCATCGCAGTACATGTGGAACATTTTCCGTTGTTTGTAAAAGTAGTATGTCTGTTGACAACTGCTTAGACATGTTTCGAAACCAGCATGACCGTTATTGTCATGGTAAGCGTACATTGTTCTCTCTACGAGAGTGTGTGGTAGAACAGTTAATATTCTGTCATTTTCTTTGTTGTTGGGGTCTATAAACCTCTTTTTGAGCACACCATTTTCAACATGTAACATTTTTATCTGTCTCCAGTAGTGGAGAAGTTCAGCCCGTGTTTTCCTGCTAGACAGATGTTTTGGTGTGTTCTTGTTCTTTAGCCAACCAATGACTGTTGACAATGTTACATCATCAGCATAATCTTGCTTTATCTCTGTCAGAGTGACAGGTATATCAATTGCAAGTGATTTGTTGACCTGAACCACGTGATCAGTTATATTTCTTTGTTTGTCATCCGATCTATGCCTTGTATCATTTTCCAAGGTCTGTGTACCTACACAGTTTGTTTTGGGTATTGGGTGTCTGCTCAAATAATCTGTCATACCCATGTGTACAGATTCGCCAGCAATGTGCACTATGTCAAAATTGTATTCTTCCAATTCGGCTATTTTTCTGTGAATGTAGCTACTCTCTTTCTTGAAAATGGTTTTCAAGTTTAGCAGAGCTTTACAATCAGTTAGAACCTTGAACCTTTTTGTACCCATCAGGTACATCCGGAAGTGCTTTAGAGCATGACATAGACCAAGAAATTCGAGTCTAGTTGCCCCAAACTTTCTCTGATGCACAGGTACAGATTTTGACCAATAGGCTATGGTCCTCTTTTTTCCATGTAATACTTGGTTTAGTGTGGCCCCATGGCCGATTTTACTGGAGTCAATTGTCAACTCATAATTTTGGTCAGGGTGCTGGTAGTTTGGAATCACCAAGACCGGTGTTTTTCCAAGTGCATTTTTCAAATCTTCAAATGCTTTTGTGGAAGTAGGATTCCACTCAAATTTGCGTTTTTTCTGTAGCATGTCGTATAGCGGGGTTGCTATTTTGCTATAATCTTTTATAAAGGATCTGTTATAATTTACAGCTCCCAGAAATTTTTGTAGTTCTTTTACAGATTTTGGCAATTGTAGTTTCTTTATTACATCCACACGAGCTGGATCAATAGAAATGCCATTTTTGTTCATGATGTGTCCGAGAAATTTGACTTGTTTTCTGAACAATTGTGTTTTAGAAGGACTAATTTTCAATCCTCCAAATGACAGTCTTGCTAAAACGAATTCCAGCCTGTCTAGATGTTCATCAACAGTGTTGCTTCCTATTAGCACGTCATCCAAGAAGCAAATTAGCGCTTGGAAAGGAACTTTCTGGAACAACTCTGCCATAGATTTGGCAAATATACTACTGCTAGAACAGTGACCCATAATGAGCCTCGTCCATTGATAGCGAGTGTTTTTATAAGTGCCCGCTGTTAGTGGTTTGCTTTCCTCGTCAAGTTTTATTTGATTGAAACCTTTTGTGAAGTCAAATGAGGTTAGCCACTCACATTCATCCATGTTGTTCATCACCGTGTTTATATTAGGTAATGGGAATGTTTCGGGGATGCTCTCTTTGTTGAGCTGTCTCAGGTCTTGTACGACTCGGTATTTTTTCGTTCCTGGCTTTTTAACCAGAAAGACTGGACTGTTCCAGATCCCTGGTCCTTTGCACTCTTCAATTTGTCCCGACTTGACCAATGTCATGAGCTCTTCCTCCATGACGTTTTGTAGATCATACGGAACTTCCCTACTGGGTATCCACCTTGCTACATAACCGTCTTTGAGTTTCAAGGATGCCTCAACAAAGGTTGCAGTTCCTAGGTCAAATTGGTGTTTTGAAAAACAATGGGAATAGTGTTTCAGAATGTTTTTCAGTTTGGTTTTGTGTTCTTCATCAATTTTGAGTGATTCAACGCCAAGCTGATCAAATAATTTTTCTATATCATCACATTTGTCCCTATTGCGTGTCACCTCTTCAGGTTCAGCTTCAGGTAATCGAGGAATATTTTCAAGAGTAACATCTTCTGATGTTTTGTAAACATTATGTCTGTACGACTGATCCAGAGGCATCATATTGCCAATGACTCTATTTCTGTGAAGTGTTATGACGTGTGGGAATGGATTGATACATCGAACCAGTATCTCATTACCCTTGCTATGCGCCATAGAATTTTCAATGCACACACCCAGAGAGTTTGTTATTCTCCGATTTCCAAACAATACTCCTTCATATGTTTTATCAGATTTAGGGATGTTCAGTATTGCTGAGATGTGTGTGACGCTGTTTCCAGGAATGGTTACAGCACGTCTTACCTTGACTTTGCAAGTTTGTGGTAGGGCGATAGGATAGCTCCTTGCCAATGTTTTCCCGTATTGGGTGAATATTTTGTTTTCCTTCACATCAATTCTCATATCAAGTTTTTCCATCAGATCTGTCCCAGCTAGGATGTCATCAGC
>AVPN01002958.1:0-10302 GCA_000695325.1 Pleurobrachia bachei | reverse complement strand
ATTGGGAAAAACGAAACCTCAAATTAATTTGTTTAAAGTAGTGTTGAAAAACAAACAAACAAATCAAGAAAAGGAATCTATCGACCTGTCGATGGAAAATTAAACTGCATATTTTATTGAACCTTAGCTATACAGAAGAGACGTGCCCAAGGCAGAATCTGAGGCAGAATCTTAGGCATAGCCTACAGGGTAAAATTATACCCTAGATTCTGTCCATGGAACAAGCCATGGTACGTAACAACAATAGAAAAGCAGTGAGGTATGGAAATGCGTGTGTATACATTACAAACAAACACTGCAGGTTCTCCCCAGTCAGGCCAGGCGGCTTATAAATCAATTACACACTCAAAATACTCACACACACCCGCGGGTAATACAAAACAGGGCACAGGGAGAGAGGAGAGAGAGTGTGAGAGAGAGGCAGTGGGAGGGAGGAGAGAGAGACTGTTGGACTGCAGTTGGAGGTCTTGGGAGAGAGATAGAGAGGGAAGAGACTAGAGAGATAGAGAGGTAAGAGAGAGAGAAGGGGAAGAGGGAGAGAAGCAATAATGAAAATTTCTGGAAGCTAGAAAAATGGCATATTTCTAGATAATTTTTCTAGAACAAAACAAGTTATGTAGGTAGTTTATTGGAGTAGTCGTGTTTTGCATTACATGTGATCACGTGATAACACTGAAACTAGTTAGAACAACAACTGATGAGTATTGGTCATTTGATTGTGTTTGTATTGAATACGCCCGGTGCTAATGGTAATACCTACACACATTTGCTGCACAGATGAACTAATGAAGTGTGAATGGATGAGATTCAATTAGAGGATTCCTGAATTCCTCTACCTCATCCATATTCACACTTCATTAGTTCATATGAATCAAGAAAGGGGGGGAAAGGGATACTGGAAAGCCAGCGACCAGGAATAAAAAATTGTCATAGGATAGAGGCTAGAGAGAGAGAAATAGAGTGAATGAGAGAGAACTATACTAAACGTTGGACGTGATGATAGGTTTGGAAAACTAAGAATCCGAATGGAGCAGAACGAACCCGAAGATAGAACAATGTTTACTGAGAGAAAGTAGTCGTGACTGAACCTCAGATTCAGGTCACCATTATGTCTCCCTGAGATCTGAGACGTTTCAGGGCTTTTCTCATGACTACGTCACACTACGGTCTTGCCTTGCTTTTCTCTGCTGCACCTCTCCCCACGACGGCAGATAAATTTCAAAAGAGAGTTTATAGAATATAGAACAAAATAAAATGCGGTCATACATTGTTAGACTTCTTGAATTACGAGTTGTTCTGCCAACTATCTACACCGTAGATTTTATAGGTCTTCCTCGTAGTAAGATCACTATAGCTATAATACTATATAATAGGAACGCCCAATAATGATGATGAAAGCATAATACTAAAATATCCAGATCCAATATAGCAATAAAGCATAGCATATAGAGCTTCAGCTCAATCTCAATATCGGACGAGGACCTCCGAACTTGAACAAGCTGCAGCTCCTGTGCCGCAAAGTGTGTGGGCGACTAAAGGGTAACTCAGAAACAGAAGCTATAAAATATAGAAGGGTGATTTTATTTAGATGTAATTCAACCCTCCTAGGAGCATGAGGAATATATGAAATTCCCGGATCATGCAGACTAGATGGCGGTTAAACTATGTGTGGGAATTTCGTGGAATGGAACATATTCAGGTCTTGCAGGAACATATTAAATATCTTTGAGAGTGGCAGGACAGAGAGTTCCTCTATCAACAAGGCAAAGAAGTAATAATCCAATCATAGGAGTTGATTTTATAATGGACTTCCTGTTACATGTGTGTGCTCAACTAGGCTATTAAACAGAAAAAACTCAGTAATTGACGGTCACTAACAAGATCACGTTAATTTAAGCTTGTGGTGCTGCAACGATAGGATGAACGCTGTTCAATGCAGAACAAATTAGGACATGGACAGTGCGAGAGGGTAGGAATAAGTTTGGTAAGAAGTTTGAGTGTACGATAGGATTATTATAGGTATCGATATATTCAAAGGTAATATAATGCAATAAGAGACGAGGGAGTGGATTATGAGAGAAGGAGTTCGAGAGAAAGGGACATATCTTTGGACTTGTCGTCCCTAGGCTGTGTTCGCTGCAGGATATGATATTCAAGGGGAGCTGATGAGGATGACACATGTCTCATACATATGATGACGTCATCATTATGATGTCACAGGAACCGAACGAAACAAGTAAACAACCAATCAGAGCTCATTATTTAGTTCACGTGATTGGTTATCAGCCAATCAGGGACCAGTATTTTCTGATTCGGTCAGTTCCTGATGATGTCATAGGAAACCAGATTAGAAACCCGGATTGTTGCTGATCATATTGCTAGCTGGGAATAGAAACACCTCATGCCTGATGCCATGCTATAGAGCTGCCTGCAATATAAGATAAACAAACGCAGCTAGTAAAACGGTAAAAACTCAAAAGTTATTCCAGTCCAACTTATCGCCGAGAACATAGCAATGTCGAGCTAAAATAATTTACTAAATGCTTTCCATTAACAAGGATAGCTGACAGTCATTATGTTACGGATATGTAATATCAATTACACATTTCCGTGTCAACCACCACCCTGTTGACGATAGGATTATAGGTATCGATATATTCAAAGGTAATATAATGCAATAAGAGACGAGGGAGTGGATTATGAGAGAAGGAGTTCGAGAGAAAGGGACATATCTTTGGACTTGTCGTCCCTAGGCTGTGTTCGCTGCAGGATATGATATTCAAGGGGAGCTGATGAGGATGACACATGTCTCATACATATGATGACGTCATCATTATGATGTCACAGGAACCGAACGAAACAAGTAAACAACCAATCAGAGCTCATTATTTAGTTCACGTGATTGGTTATCAGCCAATCAGGGACCAGTATTTTCTGATTCGGTCAGTTCCTGATGATGTCATAGGAAACCAGATTAGAAACCCGGATTGTTGCTGATCATATTGCTAGCTGGGAATAGAAACACCTCATGCCTGATGCCATGCTATAGAGCTGCCTGCAATATAAGATAAACAAACGCAGCTAGTAAAACGGTAAAAACTCAAAAGTTATTCCAGTCCAACTTATCGCCGAGAACATAGCAATGTCGAGCTAAAATAATTTACTAAATGCTTTCCATTAACAAGGATAGCTGACAGCCATGGGTATTATGTTACGGATATATGTTATATCAATTACACATTTCCGTGTCAACCACCACCCTGTTGACGATAGGATTATAGGTATCGATATATTCAAAGGTAATATAATGCAATAAGAGACGAGGGAGTGGATTATGAGAGAAGGAGTTCGAGAGAAAGGGACATATCTTTGGACTTGTCGTCCCTAGGCTGTGTTCGCTGCAGGATATGATATTCAAGGGGAGCTGATGAGGATGACACATGTCTCATACATATGATGACGTCATCATTATGATGTCACAGGAACCGAACGAAACAAGTAAACAACCAATCAGAGCTCATTATTTAGTTCACGTGATTGGTTATCAGCCAATCAGGGACCAGTATTTTCTGATTCGGTCAGTTCCTGATGATGTCATAGGAAACCAGATTAGAAACCCGGATTGTTGCTGATCATATTGCTAGCTGGGAATAGAAACACCTCATGCCTGATGCCATGCTATAGAGCTGCCTGCAATATAAGATAAACAAACGCAGCTAGTAAAACGGTAAAAACTCAAAAGTTATTCCAGTCCAACTTATCGCCGAGAACATAGCAATGTCGAGCTAAAATAATTTACTAAATGCTTTCCATTAACAAGGATAGCTGACAGCCATGGGTATTATGTTACGGATATATGTTATATCAATTACACATTTCCGTGTCAACCACCACCCTGTTGACGATAGGATTATAGGTATCGATATATTCAAAGGTAATATAATGCAATAAGAGACGAGGGAGTGGATTATGAGAGAAGGAGTTCGAGAGAAAGGGACATATCTTTGGACTTGTCGTCCCTAGGCTGTGTTCGCTGCAGGATATGATATTCAAGGGGAGCTGATGAGGATGACACATGTCTCATACATATGATGACGTCATCATTATGATGTCACAGGAACCGAACGAAACAAGTAAACAACCAATCAGAGCTCATTATTTAGTTCACGTGATTGGTTATCAGCCAATCAGGGACCAGTATTTTCTGATTCGGTCAGTTCCTGATGATGTCATAGGAAACCAGATTAGAAACCCGGATTGTTGCTGATCATATTGCTAGCTGAGAATAGAAACACCTCATCCCTAATGTCATGTTATACAGCTGCATGCAATATAAGATAAACAAACGCAGCTAGTAAAACGGTAAAAACTCAAAATTTATTCCAGTCCAACTTATCGCCGAGAAGATAGCAATGCCGAGCTAAAATAATTTACTAAATGCTTTCCATTAACAAGGATAGCTGACAGCCATGGGTATTATGTTACGGATATATGTTATATCAATTACACATTTCCGTGTCAACCACCACCCTGTTGACAGATCTTAGCTAAACAATGATCAGCAGCTGCTAATTATAGCAGCACTATAATGTCACCAGCCATAATCGCGACGGGTGCAGCAGCAGTGCGATATAAAAGAGAAAATAAACAATGGCCAATCACTACATTGTATACCTTGACGTTCTTTACTCGGTCAATTACTACAAAGTTACTACAGCTACTAAATCAACGGTAAGTGAACAAAATTTATCTTAATTTGGGGTTCGTTATAGGCAAACGCCGTGGCCACTGGCTAGACTTAGGGGGTGGAGGTTTAGCCCGTACCCATAGGTTTAGCCCGTAGCCTATGGTCATTATACTTGACTTTGAAGATCCCCTTCCCCCTATTACAGGTAAATCATGAGAGAAGTTATATCGCTACATGTGGGTCAGGCGGGAGTTCAGATAGGAAGCACGTGCTGGGAGCTGTACCTCATGGAACATGGATTAACTAGCGAGGGTTACCAAGTTAATGCCGCTGATGGTAGGTGCAGTCATATGTGAGGGGCTGAGATGTAGCACAGTGGTTACGTTCCCCAGCCTTGAGGTACACCGACCAGATTCTCACTTCTATACCACGCCAACACAACTTCCATACTATGTACTTGTCAAATGTCAGCAATTGCCAATTGTTTTCTCTACATTTCCAGATGAAAAATCCAACATGATGTCTCTATTCTCTGAGACGTCCAAAGGTCACTACGTGCCCCGGTCTCTCTTTGTGGACTTTGAACCTACTGTGATTGATACCATACGACAGGGAGAGTTCAAGAAGTTGTATAATCCTGAATTTATGGTCACAGGTAACTATAAGGGGAACCATATAAGCGGTACAGGTCAGGTTGTCAGTGAATTTTAGTCAAGCGCTCAATTTGATAACCATAGTCGTCGTTTTTACTTCTAGGGAACTGAAGGGGTGATTCAAAAGAACAGCTGAACACATGCTAACATGTCTATATAATTCAGGTAAAGAGGATTCCTCAGATAACTACGCACGTGGTTACTACTCCATCGGCAGAATGCACATTGAGAATGCTGAATCGAAATACCGACGTCTCGCTGAGAACTGTGACAGTCTCCAGGGGATCCTGCTCTTCCGATCATACGGTGGTGGAACCGGGTCCGGGTTTTCCTCGCTCTTAGTGGAAAGGATCCAGGATTCGCTGGGGAAAAAGTGCAAGCTTGAGTTCGCCATTTACCCTTCGCCCGCGGTTAGTTCATTAAAATAGTATCAATAAACTAATTTCAAAACCATATCATAATCATGATCTGCTCTCGTCGCTTGCTGCTTTAGCATGTCACATCTATGGACGATCGATCTACAACACACAACACACATCAACTAATCAAACTGCCCAGGTGTCCACATCCATTGTTGAACCGTACAACTCCATCTTGACACCCCACCTAAACGATGTGTGCTTTATGATGGACAACGAAGCAGTGTTCGATCTGTGTCGGGAGAAACTTGCCGTAGAGTGGCCCAACTACTATAATCTTAACAGACTTGTCGCTCAGGTAAATGTTGTTATTCAAGTAAGGACAATAATCAATATGTTGCATGATAGAGCAGTTTTTAGTGGAGTGATTTTGAAGAAATGGCTAAATTTTGAAGGCAATATAATTATGTTTTCTTACAGGCTGTTAGTAGTTTCACTGGTAGTTTACGATTCGATGGCTCCCTCAATGTCGATCTAAACGAGTTCCAAACGAACCTGGTAAGAACACATCACATGGCTTAGGCTTAGGCTTAGGCTTAGGCTTAGGCTTAGGCTTAGGCTTAGGCTTAGGCTTAGGCTTAGGCTTAGGCTTAGGCTTAGGCTTAGGCTTAGGCTTAGGCTTAGGCTTAGGCTTAGGCTTAGGCTTAGGCTTAGGCTTAGGCTTAGGCTTAGGCTTAGGCTTAGGCTTAGGCTTAGGCTTAGGCTTAGGCTTAGGCTTAGGCTTAGGCTTAGGCTTAGGCTTAGGCTTAGGCTTAGGCTTAGGCTTAGGCTTAGGCTTAGGCTTAGGCTTAGGCTTAGGCTTAGGCTTAGGCTTAGGCTTAGGCTTAGGCTTAGGCTTAGGCTTAGGCTTAGGCTTAGGCTTAGGCTTAGGCTTAGGCTTAGGCTTAGGCTTAGGCTTAGGCTTAGGCTTAGGCTTAGGCTTAGGCTTAGGCTTAGGCTTAGGCTTAGGCTTAGGCTTAGGCT
The DNA here is from genome assembly GCA_000695325.1 of Pleurobrachia bachei. NCBI lineage: Eukaryota > Metazoa > Ctenophora > Tentaculata > Cydippida > Pleurobrachiidae > Pleurobrachia > Pleurobrachia bachei. The sequence goes on along the minus strand of AVPN01002958.1, from coordinate 3,580 downwards.
TAGGCTTAGGCTTAGGCTTAGGCTTAGGCTTAGGCTTAGGCTTAGGCTTAGGCTTAGGCTTAGGCTTAGGCTTAGGCTTAGGCTTAGGCTTAGGCTTAGGCTTAGGCTTAGGCTTAGGCTTAGGCTTAGGCTTAGGCTTAGGCTTAGGCTTAGGCTTAGGCTTAGGCTTAGGCTTAGGCTTAGGCTTAGGCTTAGGCTTAGGCTTAGGCTTAGGCTTAGGCTTAGGCTTAGGCTTAGGCTTAGGCTTAGGCTTAGGCTTAGGCTTAGGCTTAGGCTTAGGCTTAGGCTTAGGCTTAGGCTTAGGCTTAGGCTTAGGCTTAGGCTTAGGCTTAGGCTTAGGCTTAGGCTTAGGCTTAGGCTTAGGCTTAGGCTTAGGCTTAGGCTTAGGCTTAGGCTTAGGCTTAGGCTTAGGCTTAGGCTTAGGCTTAGGCTTAGGCTTAGGCTTAGGCTTAGGCTTAGGCTTAGGCTTAGGCTTAGGCTTAGGCTTAGGCTTAGGCTTAGGCTTAGGCTTAGGCTTAGGCTTAGGCTTAGGCTTAGGCTTAGGCTTAGGCTTAGGCTTAGGCTTAGGCTTAGGCTTAGGCTTAGGCTTAGGCTTAGGCTTAGGCTTAGGCTTAGGCTTAGGCTTAGGCTTAGGCTTAGGCTTAGGCTTAGGCTTAGGCTTAGGCTTAGGCTTAGGCTTAGGCTTAGGCTTAGGCTTAGGCTTAGGCTTAGGCTTAGGCTTAGGCTTAGGCTTAGGCTTAGGCTTAGGCTTAGGCTTAGGCTTAGGCTTAGGCTTAGGCTTAGGCTTAGGCTTAGGCTTAGGCTTAGGCTTAGGCTTAGGCTTAGGCTTAGGCTTAGGCTTAGGCTTAGGCTTAGGCTTAGGCTTAGGCTTAGGCTTAGGCTTAGGCTTAGGCTTAGGCTTAGGCTTAGGCTTAGGCTTAGGCTTAGGCTTAGGCTTAGGCTTAGGCTTAGGCTTAGGCTTAGGCTTAGGCTTAGGCTTAGGCTTAGGCTTAGGCTTAGGCTTAGGCTTAGGCTTAGGCTTAGGCTTAGGCTTAGGCTTAGGCTTAGGCTTAGGCTTAGGCTTAGGCTTAGGCTTAGGCTTAGGCTTAGGCTTAGGCTTAGGCTTAGGCTTAGGCTTAGGCTTAGGCTTAGGCTTAGGCTTAGGCTTAGGCTTAGGCTTAGGCTTAGGCTTAGGCTTAGGCTTAGGCTTAGGCTTAGGCTTAGGCTTAGGCTTAGGCTTAGGCTTAGGCTTAGGCTTAGGCTTAGGCTTAGGCTTAGGCTTAGGCTTAGGCTTAGGCTTAGGCTTAGGCTTAGGCTTAGGCTTAGGCTTAGGCTTAGGCTTAGGCTTAGGCTTAGGCTTAGGCTTAGGCTTAGGCTTAGGCTTAGGCTTAGGCTTAGGCTTAGGCTTAGGCTTAGGCTTAGGCTTAGGCTTAGGCTTAGGCTTAGGCTTAGGCTTAGGCTTAGGCTTAGGCTTAATATGTTATATCAATTACACATTTCCGTGTCAACCACCACCCTGTTGACAGATCTTAGCTAAACAATGATCAGCAGCTGCTAATTATAGCAGCACTATAATGTCACCAGCCATAATCGCGACGGGTGCAGCAGCAGTGCGATATAAAAGAGAAAATAAACAATGGGCAATCACTACATTGCATTGTATACCTTGACGTTCTTTACTCGGTCAATTACTACAAAGTTACTACAGCTACTAAATCAACGGTAAGTGAACAAAATTTATCTTAATTTGGGGTTCGTTATAGGCAAACGCCGTGGCCACTGGCTAGACTTAGGGGTGGAGGTTTAGCCCGTACCCATAGGTTTAGCCCGTAGCCTACTATACGGTCATAATACTTGACTTTGAAGATCACCACTTGCACTCCTCCAATTTCAGGTAAATCATGAGAGAAGTTATATCGCTACATGTGGGCCAGGCTGGAGTTCAGATAGGAAGTACATGCTGGGAGCTGTACCTGATGGAACATGGTCTTACTAGCGAGGGGTACCAAGTTAACGCCGCTGATGGTAGGTAGCAGGAACCGACCAGATCAGGAAATACTGGTTCCTGATTGGCTGATAAATGCCTGCGCCTGTAACTCAAATTCCTCATACCACGCCTAGACAACTTTAAACTACTTCTCAGTAATTGTTTTCTCCACATTTCCAGATGAAAAATCCAACATGTTATCTCTATTCTCTGAGACGTCCAAAGGTCACTACGTACCCCGGTCTCTCTTTGTGGACTTTGAACCTACTGTGATTGATACCATACGGCAAGGAGAATTCAAGAAACTGTATAATCCTGAATTTATGGTCACAGGTAACTAGTGGGGTTACTGTGGTGAACGTGTGCTGAAATGCAATGCGCAAACCAGATATACGGACTTCAGGTACGGGCATCTGGTTGGGCATCTCATCCGGGCCCCCGTAATCCGCTGCATTTATCTAAGGGTCGTATACTTCCAGGGAAGTGTTGAAAAGAACATTGCAATGCTAACATGTCTATATACTTCAGGTAAAGAGGATTCCTCAGATAACTATGCTCGGGGTTACTATTCCATCGGAAGAATGCACATAGAAAATGCTGAATCGAAATACCGACGTCTCGCTGAGAACTGTGACAGTCTCCAGGGGATCCTGCTCTTCCGATCATACGGTGGTGGAACCGGGTCCGGGTTTTCCTCGCTCTTAGTGGAAAGGATCCAGGATTCGCTGGGGAAAAAGTGCAAGCTTGAGTTCGCCATTTACCCTTCGCCCGCGGTTAGCTCATTAAAATAGTATCAATAAACTAATTTCAAAACCATATCATGATCATGATCTGCTCTCGTCGCTTGCTGCTTTAGCATGTCACATCCATGGACGATCGATCTACAACACACAACACACATCAACTAATCAAACTGCCTAGGTGTCCACATCCATTGTTGAACCGTACAACTCAATCTTGACACCTCACCTAAACGATGTGTGCTTTATGATGGACAATGAAGCCGTATTCGATCTGTGTCGGGAGAAACTTGCCGTAGAGTGGCCCAACTACTATAATCTTAACAGACTTGTCGCTCAGGTAAATGTTGTTATTCAAGTAAGGACAATAATCAATATGTTGCATGATAGAGCAGTTTTTAGTGGAGAGATTTTGAAGAAATGGCTAAATTTTGAAGGCAATATAATAATGTTTTCTTACAGGCTGTTAGTAGCTTCACTGGTAGTTTACGATTCGATGGCTCCCTCAATGTCGATCTAAATGAGTTCCAAACCAACCTGGTAAGAACACATCACATGGCTTAGGCTTAGGCTTAGGCTTAGGCTTAGAACGATCTCTTAGAGATCGTTCTACACATGCTAAAAAGTATGGTAAAAACGATGGTAAAAACGATACACACAGATAGAATATGTTGGGGCATGTTCCAGTTGTGCCTAATGCACCGACAACAGTCACGTAAGGGGGAAGGGGAAGAAAAGAGAGATTCATACTTTAACATATACTTTGTCTGTATCGTTTTTACCATCATTTTTACCATAGTTTTTAAGGATTTGTAGAACGATCTGTTAGGCTTAGGCTTAGGCTTAGGCTTAGGCTTAGGCTTAGGCTTAGGCT
>AVPN01002954.1:0-10359 GCA_000695325.1 Pleurobrachia bachei | reverse complement strand
GACCTCCCTAAACTCGTATCCCGATGTACCGGCTCAGATATCATCATCCAGCCCGATTTTATCGGCTACCCCGACCCTCCAGAGCTTGATTGGACGAACATTCCCGGTGATGGACGACACACGGTCCACCCGAACGGTACCCTGGTGATCAGAAATGCGGCTCCTGAAGACAGTGACATGTACAGCTATCTCGTTCACTCGGACGATCAATTCACACTAGCATTCTTCAATCTTACAGTCAGTAGATGTATCCTGCCTACATCAGCCCTCCTTCCTACCTCAATCACACCTACTGCAGCACCAACTCGCAGCATCAGCAGTACTGCGTCCACAGTGAGGAACGCTACAGAGACCTCAGTGACATCAGTAGTGAGACCTGATGTTGTAACCAGTACAGCTGCTGTATCTAGTTCTGCAACTAAAGGCGGATCCCTTGTTCAAGGTATAATGGGTGCAGCAGGTGTGATGTGTGCAAGGTATAGTGAATGTGAAGTGTGCGAGGTATTGAGCGTGAATGATCAGTGTGTATTCTGCAAGGAGCATGAAACCTGTTACATGAGCAAATTTACATAATAGGTGTATGCATAAGATATCGCACAGTGTGATCAGTCAAGTGGGCTTGTCGAGTTTTAGTGGGTGGTTTGGTTTTTATTTGTATGCATACTAGATAATATTTTGATGGTATGACAATCCACACTCTGGCCTCTGCACAATAAAAAAAATATTATGGTATCTAACTTAAATTCATTGATTTTAAAGTAATCTAACTTTCAGATGATCTCCTGCTCTCTGTTTCGGATGTGTCAGTGTGCTACGGACAGACAGTGGTTCTACCCCTCAACGTGACCTACAAAGCCACCTCCCGAGCCTACACGGTAATTAACTAATGGGATGTTGGCAGTTTGTAATTGTTCTCTTCTTTCACCAACTCCATCCTCCGGATGATTTGTGCCACAAAAGAACCGGGCTGAAGGTATCTCGTGCCTGATGATCACGTACTGCTGCTGCATAATTTGCACAGCCCTCCAGCGTTGAGATACAACAACACAGATCTGTGTATGATGACATGATATGAGTGTACGTCATGTTGTATCTTGATGTACTGGAGAGATGGGTGTGTGCGGTTTAAATTGTGCGTGTTTTTACAGTCTGCACAGCATTAGCTGCAGCAAGTAGTTAGCGGCAGTCTGCAAACAAGATCTGCGACTAAAGAAATTTTAGGCTATATCGGTGATTCTAACTGATTTGTAGCATGTTCAAGTGTTCAACAATAGGTTACGAGTAACAAACGCGGGCATATACCCTGTGGCATCAACCGAACTGTTTACCAACACTCTCACTCAATTTCACAGATTATGAAATTGTGATGTATTGTCAACATGATGGCATGATGCTCTCTTCTTCAGGACACGTTCGCTGCAGAGTGGCACAGTACAATAAGCTACAATGCGACGGTGCTTGGTTCAGATCTGGTCATGGCAAATGTAAAGCGTCGTGGTTATGTTACTGTGTACATCAAGGCTCTCCAGTTATCGGCTACATTCAAAGTAGAAGTCATTGGTAAGTATTACCGGTACTGCAGCAGTCGGACCCTGATTTACCGGGAAGAAAGGGTTTTGTCCGGTAAATCGGGGTGCCCCGCGGTAAGTCGGGGTTCGACTTTAACTATTGCTACTTTTTAGTAGTCTGGAGGTTGTTTACATTTGAGGGAGGGGGTTCTATATTATTTCAGGGAAACTGGTGGTAGTAATCTATAATTTGAACGGGATATTATAATTTGATTGTTATTGTTATCTAACTCTCCCATCCGCAGCATCAACAGCGGAGGAATGCAAGGGAATATCTCCAGGTACGGTGACAGTGATACCGACCACAATACCATCCACAGCCAAGACCGGCCGACCGCTCAGACCTAACATAACAAGCAGTAGCCTACAGGGTGACTCCACCCTAAAGACGACAAGTACGGGACGAGACCAGACCTTGACAACTTCCTCACAACGACTCCGACCCACTAACATCATAGGAGACTCAACACAACTTAGTAGTAGTAGTAGTAGTGATATGATCAGGTCCAGTTCTAGATCTATACCGGTGACGATTCCAACTCTAACCGCCTCAACGGTCACTAGTTTCAACACGGAATCAACTCTCGCATCACTCAGCTACACTACCTCTACCAGAACATCCTCTATTCACTCCTTTCAATCATCCTCCTTCAGTCGTGTATCATCTTCTATGAGCCGTGTAGTATCCAGTAGTAGTAGTGAATCCATTTCACTGCCCTCCTCTGGTTCTACTCAGGGATCTTCTTCATCTAGAGTTTCAACCTCTTCATCTAGAGTGTCCTCCTCTGATAGCATTGTCAAGTCTATCAACCCAGCGGACACGATGATAAAGACACCAGGATCCTCCAGTAGGCCCATACCTACAACATCTCCAAGGACAGAGGTTTCTACTGCGTCGACTACAAAAGATACTGTACGGGCCAGTTCGGTTACTTCATCATCAGAAGTGGAGTCAGTTACAGAGACTTCAACCACTATGAAGACAAGCCTGAAGCCATCAGTTTCACCAATAGAACTGTCCACATCGACAACACCTATGGAGACAACAAGTCCATCTTCATCAGGAACTCCAGACGATAGTTTAGTGCGGTCTTCATCAAGTATGGATATTGGTCGAGATTCTTCAAAGAAAACCGTGGAAAGTTCTACTAAAGAGATTGTCACGTCCACATCACAGATGAGGACTGTTCTTCCTACAATTCCTACCACATCGCCTGTCACAGAATCCACGAAAAAAAGTGATAAAACAACAACGGTCAGCTCCTCGCTATCAACGTCTTCAATGTCTCTCATCATAGAACCCTCCCTTGAGATTCTAACTAAAAAGCCGAGCACAAGTACTAAACTGATAGGACCAACGGATAATGCAATAACAGCCTCAAAGAAGAAAGAGTCTTCACAAAAAATTGCTTCAGTCCAGACTGATTCGACCATTCCAACTACAAGTTCAATGTTCAAACTGTCCACAAATCGCAATATAAGTTTGAGTAGTAGTTCCCGAGTTTCAGAGACTTCTAGAAGTACGGCCTCTTCAGTCCAGACTGATTCTATTGACCCTGAGAAGAGAAAGAAGACGAGCGTTGATTCGACCATTCCGACTATGACTCCAAGTACTGAAAGTACGGTAAGTAGCAGCAGCTTCTCAACAAGCTATAAAACTTCTTCTCCGGATCGATCGCTGAGCTATACCACGACTTCGAGGACTTCCTCGCCTGTGGTAGTCACAACTTCTAGTGCATCTGTTCCTTCGACCATCAGCTCGTCAGGAACAGGATCATCAGCTCAGTCAGAGTCGTCGAGCTCAAGTTTTGCAATTGGACGAGATTCTTCAAAAACATTGGTCACTGAATCCTCTACGAAGAAGACGACAAAGTCGTCAGATGTCACTCTGGATACCACTTCAAGTTTGCCAGTGATTCCCACAACTTCTCCTGTGACAGAGCTTTCTAAATCTACCAAGCCATCTGATAGTAGTACTTTGACCAGCAAGACAAGCACTTCTGAAGTGTCTGGTTCTAGTTCTAGAACTGTTGTAAGCTCGACTGTGGATGAAACTACCCGACTTGTGCCAACCATTACCTCGACCGATTCTTCCACCAGCGTCAGCATCCCAAGTACGGTGTCTTCTGTTTCATCTAAGGCGACAACCAAATCGTCTGGCGATCGAACACCGGGTACTGCAGGTCGGACTACAACTCCCACCAGTTCAGTCAGTCAGCCTGAACCATCTACGTTCAGCACAAAGACCAGTGAAACTAGTGATGCAGGTGTCAGCACAGTCAAAGAGAAAACATCAACCGTTGATTCAACGATTCCTACTGTTACACCTAAAACAGACAGCACCAAGAGTTCCAAAACATCTGACGAAAAGGATAGAACTAGAACTATTGAGCCGCAAGATCGTACTGCTGAAAGCAGCTCGACAGTTTCAGATCGAACACGGTCCAAATCAACCAGTGAAGGTTCAAGTGGTAGTTCCCGAGTTTCAGAGACTTCTAGAAGTACGGCCTCTTCAGTCCAGACTGATTCCATGGACCCTGAGAAGAGAAAGAAGACGAGCGTTGATTCGACCATTCCGACTATGACTCCAAGTACTGAAAGTACGGTAAGTAGCAGCAGCTTCTCAACAAGCTATAAAACTTCTTCTCCGGATCGATCGCTGAGCTATACCACGACTTCGAGGACTTCCTCGCCTGTGGTAGTCACAACTTCTAGTGCATCTGTTCCTTCGACCATCAGCTCGTCAGGAACAGGATCATCAGCTCAGTCAGAGTCGAGCTCAAGTTTTGCAATTGGACGAGATTCTTCAAAAACATTGGTCACTGAATCCTCTACGAAGAAGACGACAAAGTCGTCAGATGTCACTCTGGATACCACTTCAAGTTTGCCAGTGATTCCCACAACTTCTCCTGTGACAGAGCTTTCTAAATCTACCAAGCCATCTGATAGTAGTACTTTGACCAGCAAGACAAGCACTTCTGAAGTGTCTGGTTCTAGTTCTAGAACTGTTGTAAGCTCGACTGTGGATGAAACTACCCGACTTGTGCCAACCATTACCTCGACCGATTCTTCCACCAGCGTCAGCATCCCAAGTACGGTGTCTTCTGTTTCATCTAAGGCGACAACCAAATCGTCTGGCGATCGAACACCGGGTACTGCAGGTCGGACTACAACTCCCACCAGTTCAGTCAGTCAGCCTGAACCATCTACGTTCAGCACAAAGACCAGTGAAACTAGTGATGCAGGTGTCAGCACAGTCAAAGAGAAAACATCAACCGTTGATTCAACGATTCCTACTGTTACACCTAAAACAGACAGCACCAAGAGTTCCAAAACATCTGACGAAAAGGATAGAACTAGAACTATTGAGCCGCAAGATCGTACTGCTGAAAGCAGCTCGACAGTTTCAGATCGAACACGGTCCAAATCAACCAGTGAAGGTTCAAGTGGTAGTTCCCGAGTTTCAGAGACTTCTAGAAGTACGGCCTCTTCAGTCCAGACTGATTCCATTGACCCTGAGAAGAGAAAGAAGACGAGCGTTGATTCGACCATTCCGACTATGACTCCAAGTACTGAAAGTACGGTAAGTAGCAGCAGCTTCTCAACAAGCTATAAAACTTCTTCTCCGGATCGATCGCTGAGCTATACCACGACTTCGAGGACTTCCTCGCCTGTGGTAGTCACAACTTCTAGTGCATCTGTTCCTTCGACCATCAGCTCGTCAGGAACAGGATCATCAGCTCAGTCAGAGTCGAGCTCAAGTTTTGCAATTGGACGAGATTCTTCAAAAACATTGGTCACTGAATCCTCTACGAAGAAGACGACAAAGTCGTCAGATGTCACTCTGGATACCACTTCAAGTTTGCCAGTGATTCCCACAACTTCTCCTGTGACAGAGCTTTCTAAATCTACCAAGCCATCTGATAGTAGTACTTTGACCAGCAAGACAAGCACTTCTGAAGTGTCTGGTTCTAGTTCTAGAACTGTTGTAAGCTCGACTGTGGATGAAACTACCCGACTTGTGCCAACCATTACCTCGACCGATTCTTCCACCAGCGTCAGCATCCCAAGTACGGTGTCTTCTGTTTCATCTAAGGCGACAACCAAATCGTCTGGCGATCGAACACCGGGTACTGCAGGTCGGACTACAACTCCCACCAGTTCAGTCAGTCAGCCTGAACCATCTACGTTCAGCACAAAGACCAGTGAAACTAGTGATGCAGGTGTCAGCACAGTCAAAGAGAAAACATCAACCGTTGATTCAACGATTCCTACTGTTACACCTAAAACAGACAGCACCAAGAGTTCCAAAACATCTGACGAAAAGGATAGAACTAGAACTATTGAGCCGCAAGATCGTACTGCTGAAAGCAGCTCGACAGTTTCAGATCGAACACGGTCCAAATCAACCAGTGAAGGTTCAAGTGGTAGTTCCCGAGTTTCAGAGACTTCTAGAAGTACGGCCTCTTCAGTCCAGACTGATTCCATTGACCCTGAGAAGAGAAAGAAGACGAGCGTTGATTCGACCATTCCGACTATGACTCCAAGTACTGAAAGTACGGTAAGTAGCAGCAGCTTCTCAACAAGCTATAAAACTTCATCTCCGGATCGATCGCTGAGCTATACCACGACTTCGAGCACTTCCTCGCCTGTGGTAGTCACAACTTCTAGTGCATCTGTTCCTCCTACCAGCAGCTCGTCAGGAACAGGATCATCAGCTCAGTCAGAGTCGAGCTCAAGTTTGACCTCCCTAAACTCGTATCCCGATGTACCGGCTCAGATATCATCATCCAGCCCGATTTTATCGGCTACCCCGACCCTCCAGAGCTTGATTGGACGAACATTCCCGGTGATGGACGACACACGGTCCACCCGAACGGTACCCTGGTGATCAGAAATGCGGCTCCTGAAGACAGTGACATGTACAGCTATCTCGTTCACTCGGACGATCAATTCACACTAGCATTCTTCAATCTTACAGTCAGTAGATGTATCCTGCCTACATCAGCCCTCCTTCCTACCTCAATCACACCTACTGCAGCACCAACTCGCAGCATCAGCAGTACTGCGTCCACAGTGAGGAACGCTACAGAGACCTCAGTGACATCAGTAGTGAGACCTGATGTTGTAACCAGTACAGCTGCTGTATCTAGTTCTGCAACTAAAGGCGGATCCCTTGTTCAAGGTATAATGGGTGCAGCAGGTGTGATGTGTGCAAGGTATAGTGAATGTGAAGTGTGCGAGGTATTGAGCGTGAATGATCAGTGTGTATTCTGCAAGGAGCATGAAACCTGTTACATGAGCAAATTTACATAATAGGTGTATGCATAAGATATCGCACAGTGTGATCAGTCAAGTGGGCTTGTCGAGTTTTAGTGGGTGGTTTGGTTTTTATTTGTATGCATACTAGATAATATTTTGATGGTATGACAATCCACACTCTGGCCTCTGCACAATAAAAAAAATATTATGGTATCTAACTTAAATTCATTGATTTTAAAGTAATCTAACTTTCAGATGATCTCCTGCTCTCTGTTTCGGATGTGTCAGTGTGCTACGGACAGACAGTGGTTCTACCCCTCAACGTGACCTACAAAGCCACCTCCCGAGCCTACACGGTAATTAACTAATGGGATGTTGGCAGTTTGTAATTGTTCTCTTCTTTCACCAACTCCATCCTCCGGATGATTTGTGCCACAAAAGAACCGGGCTGAAGGTATCTCGTGCCTGATGATCACGTACTGCTGCTGCATAATTTGCACAGCCCTCCAGCGTTGAGATACAACAACACAGATCTGTGTATGATGACATGATATGAGTGTACGTCATGTTGTATCTTGATGTACTGGAGAGATGGGTGTGTGCGGTTTAAATTGTGCGTGTTTTTACAGTCTGCACAGCATTAGCTGCAGCAAGTAGTTAGCGGCAGTCTGCAAACAAGATCTGCGACTAAAGAAATTTTAGGCTATATCGGTGATTCTAACTGATTTGTAGCATGTTCAAGTGTTCAACAATAGGTTACGAGTAACAAACGCGGGCATATACCCTGTGGCATCAACCGAACTGTTTACCAACACTCTCACTCAATTTCACAGATTATGAAATTGTGATGTATTGTCAACATGATGGCATGATGCTCTCTTCTTCAGGACACGTTCGCTGCAGAGTGGCACAGTACAATAAGCTACAATGCGACGGTGCTTGGTTCAGATCTGGTCATGGCAAATGTAAAGCGTCGTGGTTATGTTACTGTGTACATCAAGGCTCTCCAGTTATCGGCTACATTCAAAGTAGAAGTCATTGGTAAGTATTACCGGTACTGCAGCAGTCGGACCCTGATTTACCGGGAAGAAAGGGTTTTGTCCGGTAAATCGGGGTGCCCCGCGGTAAGTCGGGGTTCGACTTTAACTATTGCTACTTTTTAGTAGTCTGGAGGTTGTTTACATTTGAGGGAGGGGGTTCTATATTATTTCAGGGAAACTGGTGGTAGTAATCTATAATTTGAACGGGATATTATAATTTGATTGTTATTGTTATCTAACTCTCCCATCCGCAGCATCAACAGCGGAGGAATGCAAGGGAATATCTCCAGGTACGGTGACAGTGATACCGACCACAATACCATCCACAGCCAAGACCGGCCGACCGCTCAGACCTAACATAACAAGCAGTAGCCTACAGGGTGACTCCACCCTAAAGACGACAAGTACGGGACGAGACCAGACCTTGACAACTTCCTCACAACGACTCCGACCCACTAACATCATAGGAGACTCAACACAACTTAGTAGTAGTAGTAGTAGTGATATGATCAGGTCCAGTTCTAGATCTATACCGGTGACGATTCCAACTCTAACCGCCTCAACGGTCACTAGTTTCAACACGGAATCAACTCTCGCATCACTCAGCTACACTACCTCTACCAGAACATCCTCTATTCACTCCTTTCAATCATCCTCCTTCAGTCGTGTATCATCTTCTATGAGCCGTGTAGTATCCAGTAGTAGTAGTGAATCCATTTCACTGCCCTCCTCTGGTTCTACTCAGGGATCTTCTTCATCTAGAGTTTCAACCTCTTCATCTAGAGTGTCCTCCTCTGATAGCATTGTCAAGTCTATCAACCCAGCGGACACGATGATAAAGACACCAGGATCCTCCAGTAGGCCCATACCTACAACATCTCCAAGGACAGAGGTTTCTACTGCGTCGACTACAAAAGATACTGTACGGGCCAGTTCGGTTACTTCATCATCAGAAGTGGAGTCAGTTACAGAGACTTCAACCACTATGAAGACAAGCCTGAAGCCATCAGTTTCACCAATAGAACTGTCCACATCGACAACACCTATGGAGACAACAAGTCCATCTTCATCAGGAACTCCAGACGATAGTTTAGTGCGGTCTTCATCAAGTATGGATATTGGTCGAGATTCTTCAAAGAAAACCGTGGAAAGTTCTACTAAAGAGATTGTCACGTCCACATCACAGATGAGGACTGTTCTTCCTACAATTCCTACCACATCGCCTGTCACAGAATCCACGAAAAAAAGTGATAAAACAACAACGGTCAGCTCCTCGCTATCAACGTCTTCAATGTCTCTCATCATAGAACCCTCCCTTGAGATTCTAACTAAAAAGCCGAGCACAAGTACTAAACTGATAGGACCAACGGATAATGCAATAACAGCCTCAAAGAAGAAAGAGTCTTCACAAAAAATTGCTTCAGTCCAGACTGATTCGACCATTCCAACTACAAGTTCAATGTTCAAACTGTCCACAAATCGCAATATAAGTTTGAGTAGTAGTTCCCGAGTTTCAGAGACTTCTAGAAGTACGGCCTCTTCAGTCCAGACTGATTCTATTGACCCTGAGAAGAGAAAGAAGACGAGCGTTGATTCGACCATTCCGACTATGACTCCAAGTACTGAAAGTACGGTAAGTAGCAGCAGCTTCTCAACAAGCTATAAAACTTCTTCTCCGGATCGATCGCTGAGCTATACCACGACTTCGAGGACTTCCTCGCCTGTGGTAGTCACAACTTCTAGTGCATCTGTTCCTTCGACCATCAGCTCGTCAGGAACAGGATCATCAGCTCAGTCAGAGTCGTCGAGCTCAAGTTTTGCAATTGGACGAGATTCTTCAAAAACATTGGTCACTGAATCCTCTACGAAGAAGACGACAAAGTCGTCAGATGTCACTCTGGATACCACTTCAAGTTTGCCAGTGATTCCCACAACTTCTCCTGTGACAGAGCTTTCTAAATCTACCAAGCCATCTGATAGTAGTACTTTGACCAGCAAGACAAGCACTTCTGAAGTGTCTGGTTCTAGTTCTAGAACTGTTGTAAGCTCGACTGTGGATGAAACTACCCGACTTGTGCCAACCATTACCTCGACCGATTCTTCCACCAGCGTCAGCATCCCAAGTACGGTGTCTTCTGTTTCATCTAAGGCGACAACCAAATCGTCTGGCGATCGAACACCGGGTACTGCAGGTCGGACTACAACTCCCACCAGTTCAGTCAGTCAGCCTGAACCATCTACGTTCAGCACAAAGACCAGTGAAACTAGTGATGCAGGTGTCAGCACAGTCAAAGAGAAAACATCAACCGTTGATTCAACGATTCCTACTGTTACACCTAAAACAGACAGCACCAAGAGTTCCAAAACATCTGACGAAAAGGATAGAACTAGAACTATTGAGCCGCAAGATCGTACTGCTGAAAGCAGCTCGACAGTTTCAGATCGAACACGGTCCAAATCAACCAGTGAAGGTTCAAGTGGTAGTTCCC